>JAEANM010002726.1:0-23832 GCA_017656035.1 Myanophis thanlyinensis | reverse complement strand
AAAACAAACCCACAATTTAAAACACAGGTTAAATATAAAATTTAAAATTGATTTAAAATTAATTAACCCTCAGGTATTAGGCCAGGCCGGCTCATTGAAATAAATGGGTTTTCAGGGCACGTCAGAAGCCCTGGAGATCAGTAATAGTACGAATCTCCGGGGGGAGTTCATTCCACAGGGAGGGTGCCGCCACAGAGAAGGCCCGAACCCTCAGGGTTCTCAGATGACATCGTCCCGACGATGGAACCCCGAGGACGCCAACCATGTGGAAACACACTGGTCGGCTGGAGGCTGATGGTGGCACATAGAACATGCATTCATTTATTAAAATTATTTACATAGATATGTAAGTGTATATGAAAGCGCAAAACTAAAAAAAATCTGTTGAAGAACCCATGTTCCTTATGGTTATAACCCAATAAGAGACAGTGGGATATCCTTTCAGAGAGGTTGAGACTGGGCTGACCAGAGGTACAATCTACCTGGTGTACAAATGTGAATTATCTCCCTAGAATTGAACTATTTCTAGAAGATATCTGAAATAAATTATTTGTTAAGGAAGAATAAATAAACTGGATGTGACAAATCAACACATCAGAAAGAAAGCAAAAAAAAATGCAATGCACATTTGCAATCTCATAAGGAACATATTCTGTATATTAGGGCTGCAAAAATATTGCATAGGGCCCACAGCTATGAGGTGTGGGCCCTATGCAATACAGCAAGTTGCTTTTTTGTGCTAGCCTTGAATAAATTGATAATGGTACTGTGATATCCATGCATATTTGTGATTTTACAGGGTTTTTTTAAGAGTAAACTCACAATCTGCTAAAGATCTTGCTGCAGAGTTCAAGATTTAACGTGGCATCATTTTCAAACAGAAAAAAAAATCATCTTTTGTTTTCTAGAGGTGAAAGAGTTCACCAAGTGCCTCAGGTTCTGAAGTTTATCATCAACAAGATCATAAATTGTTTACTTACCCATAAGTCATATTCAATTCAATGAGATGCTCACAAGAAATAGTGCTCAAGTCACCAGTTGGCAATGATTTCCTCAGCTCTTGATATTCCTGACCCACTGACCCTTTAATTAACATTTCCTAAGTTTCTCCCCATCCCTCCCAAGTTAGCTTAGAACTAAAGTTTTGACATATGTAAACAATGGAAATCAGCTATCTTGAACAAGTGAATTCAGTTGTTTACCACTGCTTAGTATCAACCTTGCTGTATTTTAAATTATTTTCATACAGTGCCCAGTTACCATATAAAAATATAAGCAAAGAGCATGAAACACAGAAGTATTTAAGCGTGCAGAACATAATTTTCTTTTTGGAAAAACAATATTCCACACATTGATAGAACAAATTTTCCTGGTCCACCAAAGGCTCAGAATTATGATTTTCTATTTGTAATGGAGAAGAGGCCAATCCTGCCATGAAGAATCGTAGAATGTCATCTTCAGAGTCCATAGAATGAGGGAGTGAAATGAAGGCCACAGTGAACATTGAGCGATGCAGCAGGATTATTTTAAAATTCAGGGATTTTCCTGAATAATTCCTGATGACCACAATAATGGACATTTCTCCCCCGCATCCTTGAGTTGGTGGTAAAGTATGCTGCAAAATTAGTGCTGCCTGAACATCTACACTCTCTTCTCCCTCACTGATGAGGCTGGAGATTGCAAGAGGCATGGCATCCAAAAACGGAGCTCAGGAGCCTGTTTTTGCTGGCAGAGTGCTTGGGCCACCACAGGTGCCCCCAAAAGGAGTGACATCAAGGTGGTCATGCCCACCCTGGCCCCTCAAGCTAAAACACAACCCTGATGTGGCCCTCAATGAAATTGAGTTTGACAGCCCCTGATGTAAGGGGTTCAGATCAGGCATTATGCACATGGATGAATCTGGAAAGCCAAAATGGCTATGAGGGGGAAGTGACCAATGGCCAGATGGGAGACAAGTGCCTATAGTAACGCAAGCAAGCCAATTGGAGCTGAGTGGTTCCCAGCCTTTGACTGTAGGACCACCAACATCCTCATTAGTTCACTTCAGGCTGGGTATATGGCATGACGTGCACTGGAAGAAGGGACAACTGCTTTAAAAATACAAGAGTGAACGACAACTCTAAATTGCTTCTGCTGTGGGTAGCAGTGGAAATCGTTGTGAAAAGCAGTGCCTTTTCAAAATGAAAAGCAGTGCCTTTTCAAAATGTGAAAAGCAGTGCCTTTTCAAAATGTTTAGCAAGGTGCCTTCATGTTATGGTTAGCAGAATATGAGAATGAGCTTTTACAGGATCTGGGGTATTTTTTTCCTTCTGTTCAATCATGGCATCCATCATAGGAGCATGTTAACTGGAACGCTAATTACTATCAAAATGTTAACACAATTCTGGATTCCCATTTGGCTACTTTCCTTTGAAAGAAAGACAGTGAGTAGCATTCTGCACTGTAGTGAAATCATCATTAATGTGACAAAAAAGCAGTTTCTGCTAAAATTAAGAGGACTCAGAATAAGCTGTAATGTGTCTGGAGGTACTTTTGACTAATTATGCAGAAACCTCATTTCTGTCTCTTCTCTGTCAACAGAGAGTAAATGCATCTTGAGGTGAAGCAGAAAGAGCCTCTCAAGGTTACCTCCTCCCACTCTGAAATTTTAAAAGCAGAAAGAAAGTGGTCTGCAATTTGTTGTGTTTTTCAACAGAGGACGGCTGCTCTGGCAATTAAATTATATCTCTGGTGAAGTCTTTCTGTTTGAAGCTTTGAAGAACACGGATGATTATGATAATTGTCTCAGATAATTTCATAGCAATCCTCACATCTTGAATCTGGAAAGCGCATGAACTCATTGGCACAAAAAATAATGACCTTGGAAAACTTCAGTGGCTATTGGTAATGTGGATTATTAGTACGGAATTGCATCTGAAAGACCTTCACTGGAATTGACAAAGCCATTAAATTGCTGCATAAAGATAAAAGGCCATCTTTTGACATGGATTGAGCACCTACATGTGCTCCAGTTAGTTTGATTTGTTTGTGTTTGGTGCTGGATCTTGCTACGCTGGCCTTTTTTGTACACTTCTTCTTTCAGCTGTTCCCGTTAGGGATCACCATAGCAAATCATCTGATTGTAAATATGCCAATCAACAGAGTCCACACAACAATTTTTAAAGAGCTTAATGCTGGTTTTAGAGATGCATCATTTTTTATGTAGATTCCACATTTTCCTTTCATCAAGAAGTGTTCTATTGTGGGTGTTGTTCTTTCTTTAAAAAGAAAAATGCACGCGCATTATTTACCATGAGTAAAGATCAAACAAGTCATAGATTATAAACCACCTCTCTCAAGTCACTGTAATTTCTTTTTCAGGAGTCAACAAGAATCAACAGGAATTAGTAAACAGGGCTTGAATTTGTTTCCTCTTGTCTCAGACTGGGACCTGATATAGGGAAATGAAATATCTGTGATTAGCAGGCTGTCAAATGGAAATTATTTATACAATTGATTGTATATTTTTTTACTGTGTAAAAAAGAAATATAGTAGATTATGTGGTCAATTTTGTTATTTATATACAGTATGCATTTTCCAGCAAACAGAATTATTTCCACAGTGACCAGAAGGTAAAGCAACCTTCTTTCTGTCAGTCTGTGGATTCTAAGCAATAAAATTTAGAGCTAAGCTGAACACTGAAGTCCATTGTTAAATTTTGGAAAGTCTAGATTTGACTGTGACTAAATTTTATGAGAATTTTAGGACCAATGTGAGTTCCAGAACAATATGTGCCATTGAAGTATCAAATATGATTAATCTGAATATTCAATCTTCGTATCTATTTGGAATTATGTGGGGAAAAAAGAAAATTAATATGCCTATGGTCCAAGATGTGATAATATCTTGGATAATGAGGCCAGTCTGTCACCTCTGAAAACTCTGTATAAACTCAGTTTTCCCAGTTAGCTTTTCCTTTGTAATTGTTTGTGTAATGACTAACAGAAGTCTCATTGTCTAAGTTGGTAACCTGAGGACAGAAATGTTATGAGAAGGA
Source organism: Myanophis thanlyinensis (assembly GCA_017656035.1). NCBI lineage: Eukaryota > Metazoa > Chordata > Lepidosauria > Squamata > Homalopsidae > Myanophis > Myanophis thanlyinensis. The sequence goes on along the minus strand of JAEANM010002726.1, from coordinate 19,795 downwards.
GGCAAGGAATTGCCATCTATTCTACAAAATGAAAATAACTGCATAATTGTTTCGAGAGAATTTTAATTCCAGGATATTTTTCTCATGCAAAGATTTTTATAGAAAGAAACTTTAGAGAACAAGTAGGGTGTGCGCTAAAATAAGTTGTGGTACAGGCACATGATTCATAATATAGATCTATTTGCTTGGTAGTCTGATTCATTTTCAAGTCTCAGTTTGAAAAAAAAAGAAAGGTTTTGTGGTTCCATTGACTATCGGTGGAAGTCAACAAAGGGCTGCAATTTCTTAGACAAAGTTGACTAAGATTTGCAAAGTATGAAATGGGACAACTCTCCGTGGCCAACTCGCCACAGCCAATTTGCTATGGGACAATTCCATATGGTGTAACTCTATGAGATAATGTTATCCACTACTATTTCTGCAACATCATTTCCATTTTTATGGAAATGGTCATCTATGTACTTTTCTTAGCAATAGTTCTCAGCCCTCAAATTTCCTAGAGAAGATGTAACATTTCAAAAAATATCTTTCCAAGTCTACTTATCTGGACAAGTATCTTAGCTGATTTTGCATCTAAGGTAAATGTTTAAAAGACAGATGCAGAGTGAGGTTGAAGAAAAGAAAAGAAGCCTTTGAGTGTGTTAATAAAACAGTTGGCAATAAATGGAACTGCTATCAGTCACCAAAATATGTAATTCCCCCAAGGAATATAATTAAAACATTACACTCCAGGATCTAAACCCACATAAAACCCATGTTTCCAGATGGCGGATAGAAAATACTGCATGCAGATGCTTAAATCTGGGTTATATCTGACTCATTTTTTAAAAAAGCAGATTTTAAACTTTAGCAGTGTTCATTAGAACTACTTACTTGGTTGGAGTAGAGTTGCTTCCCTCTATTGCTAGGAGTAGGTGTTGCTAATGCTTTCAGCATTAGCTATATTTTGATCAAAACTGTCTACTGTGAAAGGGTATTCACATGGAACTGTTAAAATGTGCCTTGTTTCATTTAATTAATCATATTCAGAAAGTTACCATGTCCTCTTCTGGCTTATGACAGTGCTCCCCGGCCTGGTCCTCACTAGTTTATTGGATTACAACTCCCAGAATTCCCAGCCACACTACACACTTTATTATCTTTTGCTTCTATGAAATTTAGACATTTTGTGCTTTTTGCTTAAACCAATATATGGAGCACCAACATTTGTATACAATTTAAGCAGCCTGGATAAGAATGAGTACGTGTAGGATACAGGTCTAAGTACAGTTATCTGACATGTTCCAGCTGATTGTCTACCCAAAAGCAGAATTGGGCAAGATGTTGAAGTCCATTTCAGAAGACAAACTCTGTTTCCCCCAACACATACTTATTATTTCCTTCTCAAGTGTCTTGTCCATAAAATTAGCTTTTACTAACCGTCTAATAAAACTGTAGTAATGTATTATTTACTTCCTGCACTGCAAAGAGGTCTTTGTCCCACACAAGTTATGTTCTGTTTGTGGTCACCTTCTCAAAAATCCTGATTCTTTTCTATTCCTTCACAACTGCGGTTTGCATGGGAAATGTGCTTTTCTCAGAACCATTAATCTGGTGGTGTGTGCTATGATCCATGCAAGTTTGTTTGATAAGGAATGGGTTCGTCTTTAATTTGTCACAACACTTTTAGGTGTATCTATAAAAGATTACACCTCTGGAACCTTAGTCAAATGGAAGAGTGGTCCCTATAGCAATTCTGCAATGTACTGTATACAAGAGTTCTGTGTTTAGCGTGTAATCTGGCATTTTGAGAATCTAAAAATTTTAAAACAAAAATTCTAGCTGTTACAGTTATCAGGGAAAAGATTATAAAACAAATTTGAATCATGGTATCATGGTTGGCTCTTCTTTACAAAAGGTTTACTGTATTGCTGGATCTACTATCCAAAATAAATTCTGCAACAAATATATTGCTAATTTGCTTTCAAATAAGTAGCCATATAATTCCAGCCATATTTCTGTAGGGTTCAGATTAGGTGGAGAATTCCACAAATGAAAGTGATCTTTAGACCTTACTGTTCAGTGAAACTAGGCCAGGAACTGAGAGTTTGAGTTGAGTAAACAAACCAGTTTAGTCCACATGGGTTTAAACTGAATTTTTCTGTAGGCTTTGGCAAAATTCCAGTCTGCAACATAAAGCCCATTTTTGCAAAACTAACATTCTAAGGAGATTCCTATCTATACAGTTCTATTTTGGTGTAGGAGCAGACCATAGGAGAAGCTGGGAACTAGGTCCCCTCTCACCCATCCACCCAATAAATTACAGGTTGTCCTTGTTTAGCTACTACAGTTGGAATCTGCAACTCAGTCATTAAGCAAAGTGGTCATTAAGTGAAACAGCACAATTTTATGAAGTTATCTCAGCTTTCTTTTACTTTACAGACCAGCAAAGGTCATATCCGTGCTCCTCAATTTATAACTGTTTGTTTAGGTATAATTCATTTATAATGATCTTGAAAAAAGTAACTTAAGACCTATATTTGCATTGCACCACCCCCAGAGTCATGTGATCACAATTAGGGCATTTGGCAACTGGTTCACATTTAAGTTTAAGCATATTTATTTTGTTTTATCATGAAAGATAAAATACAAAACAGAAAAACAAACAAAATAAAACAGAAACATACGTCCAGCACTAACAGTGTACAAAAAAAGAGAAAAAAGTGAGCCAAATACCAAATAAATTTAACATTTAACATATAGAATCCACCCTAGCTAGATGCTGAAAAAAAAAAAAGGGGGGGGAGTAAATTCTCCTCACCTTTTGAAGAAAAGAAGAACAGGTTAAGCTAAATATTATACTACTCTTGAAATCCCTCTATTAACCATCTATTATTGTATTTGGCATGTAGAAAGTCCCCAAACGGTTTCCAGTCTCCTATAAAGCTGTCTGTCCATATATCAAAGAAGTTAATTTTGCCAGCTCTGCTAATTCAGTCAATTTTAAAATCCATTCTTCAACAGTCGGCATCTAGTTGCAGTGTCCTGCAGTCACATGGATTCAACATGATTCACAACCTTTTTTTAATTTTTTGCTGATTTCCAGCAGAAAAACACCTATTGGGAAAGCTGAATTCACTTAACGACCACGTGATTTACTTAACAACTACAATGATGCATTTAACAACTGCCCTAAAAATTATTGTTAAATTGGGTCTGACTCAACTGATGACTGCAATGACTTATGATGAAAATTCCAGTCCCAATTGTGGTTGTGTTAAGGATTACCTATAAATGCAAAGACTTACGGTTACTTTTGCATTACCAGCGTAATAGTGAATAGTTACTAAATAAAGCAGTCACTAAACAAGGACTATCTGTATCTCTCTTTGAGGAATGAGGTTCATTTTTGTGCAAAAGCAGTTCTCAAACAGCTTTTGTATTTTCTTTAAGCATTTTTTGAAGATTTTGTCCTTCCTTACACCATTACCTTCATTTGTAGTTTATTGCTTAGAGCACACTTCTAGATCTTTTTGCCATCTAGACATTTTAATATATAATTCCCATCAATCCTGGCAGGTTGAGAGGAGAAAATATGATAACAGTCTTTGGATATCTAACAAGGTGCCATATAAGCCTGGAATGGAACAACTTGGGGAGGCCAACGCACCACAGCCAATTTGCCATGGCCAACTTACCACAGCCAACTCTCCATGGGTAACTTGGATTGGCCAATTCGCCATGGCCAACTTGCTGTGGCCAACTTGCCATGACCAACTTGGCACAGCCAATTGTCACTGCAGGACAATTCAGCATATAAGCCACCCCAGGAAGTCATAGTACTAAAAGGTTGACGTTACAAATTTTGATAGCAGAAGGAATCTATTGAAGGTAATAGAATAGATGGAAGCAAGTAACATGTTTCTTTTCAGTGGTGATCTTCAAACAAAAGTCGACTAACCATTGGCCCAAAATGCTTTAGTAGATACTGCACATTCATTTCAATTCTGCAATACTATGAGCAATAATTGGAAATTATAACCCAAAATGTCATAAGGGAGTCAATCATGGGAAGGCTTATTTATAGAATTATATTTCCTCTTCAGCAATTGGAATTTGGGGGAGTTGTATTCCAGCCCACAGGAAGACAATATTAAACTGCAGAAAGATTCATTAAAAGTTTGCATGATTGTTGCATATCCACATGAATGCTTTAAATAGTTGCCAAGAAATAAGAGTGTTGTTTTCCCATCTGCCTGATCTTTGAAAAACAAAAAAATGTTTGAACATTTTAAATACATGTCAAACTAAATTAAATTAAATTTTGAAAGAGAAATTCACATACTGTACATAGCCTGAATTAACAACACAATCAATTCAACATTTGAAATTACAAAATAGCGATAGTACTTAGACTTATATACTGCTTTATAGTGCTTTAGATTCAGATTCAGATTCAGATTTTATTTGTCACATACATGATCATACATGGTACAATATGCAGTGAAATACTTTGTATAACCACTTTACATTAAAGAAGAAACCCACAAATTAGATTTAGTAATTTTACAATTTTATACTGTTTTACAAATTTTCCAAATGTCAAGAATTTTTAAATTGAAAAAAAGATTCAATTTGAATTTTCACTTGATTTTACAATTTAAGTCCTGGGAGAGCAAGGGGGGGTGGGATGTCTGATGTCCCCACGGCTACTCATACACAGCAGTCTTTGCTGTGGATCCACTCCTAGCTGCCTCTGTCGGCCTGGATAGCTGGGGCTGCCTCTTGGTGCTGCTGCCGATAGCCTGATTTCCCAAGGCTTCTCTTTTGGCGCCGCTACTCTGGCAGTCCTGGCTGTTTGGGCCGATCCTGGCATTTCTGCTCAGGTGGATGGTGGCTCTCTCTAAGTACTACTCTCTAAGTAGTTTACAGAGTCAGCATATTGCCCCCAACAGTTTGGGTCCTCGTTTTACCCACCTCGGAAAGATGGAAGGCTGAGTCAACCTTGAGCCTGGTGGGATTTGACAAACTACTGGCAGCCAACAGTCAGCAGAAGTAGTCTGCAGTACTATACTCTAACCACTGTGATACTGAGGTTCAGTGAATGAAGGGATGTTCATGTTACCTTTTCTGTATTTTATTAGTTTTACTTAAAAATAGTATTTTCACAGATGAAAAAAAGAAAGAAAGAAAATGAGTTAAAAATGAGGGGTATGTTTGTACATGAGCTTGTATGCATAGAACTCTCCCGAAATTGACCAAACTGTTTGAAATTTATGGGGTTTTTTTTGGTGCTTTGTTGCCAGAAAAAAAGAATCTAAAAGCAAATGTTGACAGATAACATATATCAACCATCTGTTGATCAAGTCAAGTGTGTATTTGTTTTTCTATTATTCTATTATTATTTTATATTATTATTGTTTTATATTATTATTATTATTATTCTTTTGACCTTGATATTGTGATATATTCCAGGTGCTGGAGAGACTGTCAAATAGAAGATACACTTCTTTAATCAATGGTGGTTGATATAAAGACATGTTAATTCTGTGGATTGCAGTTGAAATCCAACAATATGACAAATCCAGACTGTAAGAACTCAGTTACTAATCAGCAAAGTGATTACACCCAGTCTTAAACACTCTCTGAAGTATCCAGTATGCATACAAGCTCATGTACAAACATACACACATGGACATGCAGGCACACACACATGTAGAAGAAACTGTTATATGAATTGCATTATATGATCAAAAAGAATTAGTTTGACTTTCCTGAAGGCACTTTCCATTGGCTCACAAAACCAGAACATTGAAGTTTACATAAATAGTTAATGTCAGTTAAATTAAAGTTATTTTAATTTATTGCAAAAATGTGTTACTGTCTTAGAAGCCTGTGTATAATAAATTATCTAATAATAGGACCTTTTTTCCTCATTTGTCTGATTTTTCGAAAAGTAGATAAAATGAACTTTATATGCCAATTAGATTTCTTTTAAAAAGTGACATGAAACAGAAGTTCAGTTTGGACAGTGATGTTTTAGGTATGAAAAAGAGAGGAATTATTTTTTTTCCACATTCCCATTGCATCTAACTCTGGGGTTTCCAGCCAAAGAATAGCTACTCCATATTATCACAATAATCAAGATGAAAAATGTTTAGATGTGATTTTAAATGAATATTTATTAAATATTAGATATAAGGTTATCTGCTTCTTAAAGAAGGCATAAATATTTATTCCGAGATACTTTATCCTTCTCTAGCCCTGTAAGGGAGATTCACCAGAAAACTAGTGACAATCTCAATTTGGAAAAGACATACTTGACTGACAAAAGGCAGGCTACTGGATATTAAGAAATCAGGAAATCTAGCAGGAGATTGTTTTGTAGTATTTCACCAGTTACTTTATTCCTTTCAAACCACCTTTATTAGGCTGTCCCTATCTTTAATGCTGTTATCTAAAGTAATGCAGTGACTCACATGGCTAGAACACTGTTCTGACAATTGGCAAGCTCATTTCCGAGATCTGGTTGTTGCCTCACGGCGGAGTGAGCTGAGCTCCCCATCACTCTCTCCAGATCCTGCCAGCTCTCTCTTCAGCAGTTTGAAAGTAGACAACTGCAAGTAGATAACTGGGTACCACCTTGGAGGGTAACTTAACAGGGACGTGAAAGGATATCACCCAGGCGACGGTGATATCACCAATTGATCTTTTTGCCAAAGAAACACTTCGGGGCTTCCAACATGGAAGTATAATATATTGTTATCTTAAATTATATTCCAAATTATAAAGAGGCTTTACTTTGGGATGCTCAATGAGAGATATAAATTCTTTATTACAAAGAATGCTGTCGTCCTTTATTAGACTGCAGATCATTTAACATTAAAACAATGGAAAGCAAATGCTGGATTTTAAACTGGGATAGTGCATGAAGAAAGAAAAACATTTCTCCTCTTTTCTCTCTCTCCCTGAAAACATCATCTAACCAATATTTCCAATATCTCCTTATATTTTTAAGAGTCCTTATGGCCAGAAAACATTGTGCCAAATTCAGTGGTTTGTATATTTACTTCACCTATTGGAGGGGGGTGGATTATAACTGGCAATAATTTATTCTTCTAGGCGGGATTCTTTTCACCTTTTCAAAGGTTATGGTGACCCTCTTTTGTATAAATAGCAGCCCAATGCTTAGTTGAACTATGGCTGTCCCTGATCAAGATATGATGATCTCTTTGCAAAGGGCCCCTTTGTTTTATTCTTGTGATTTTTCCAAATCCCTCCCCTCAACCTTACACTGAGCTTGTTATTTTAAACAGAAAGGAACACCTCTTTCTATACTCAAAATAGACGACAACAACCATAGAATGATAAGCATTTTTTAAGAGGGGGGAAATGCTGACAAAAGCAAAGTACAGAAGAGCCTTCCCCCTTTTTATTAAAAAAACCCAACAACGTCTAGTTATATGAATGAGATGCAAAGGAGGCAGTGCCTCTTTTGCAGTATGGGTGAATAACAAGACGGTGCAGACAATGGCAAATGGCTTCAGAGAAGCTCCACAACCCTTAAGGGGGATTTAACTCCTTGTGACTCATCTGTATGTGGAAGATACAGACACCGTTCTATTAAATGTTAAGGAATTAGAGAGTCTAGTTATTTTATTTTTGAAGAGCGTAAATGCCAGCAACAAAGACCGCAAGATCAACTCCAGCAAATGTAACTTTCTGAATTGTGGTCAGAGGCTGGCTAGAAAACTCCCTGATCCGTGAGCTGTAAAAAACAATACACACCGCCTTTGATCATTTCCTCTTGTGGCTTGAGAAATGTGCTGAATGTTAAGCAGGTGAGGAACTCTTTTGATCTCAGCAAGCAGGAAGCAAACATGCTCAAACATTTACCAGAGATTGTTTCAGCTGCACTTTATTAGGCCTGCAGTGCAACTGATGAATGTTCTATACTACTAAGCTTATAAAGAAGACTAAGGGTGTGTGCTGAAGTACCTCTAACGTTGCTTCTTTCATGTAGGACATTTTCATCTTAGCATCAGATACAATGCAGGGTAACAGATAGGACAACGTCTATGCTTCTCTCTTGGCTAAGCATCAACTGGGTCTTTTTCTTTAGATAGATACTACAGGAAGAGTCTACCTGTCCTCATTTCTCAGTTCCAGCAGAAGGGCTCTGATCTGTTCAAAGCCTTTCCCATAATGTCTTGAAAAATGCAAAGATAAGTGAAATCCTACAAAGGAGGCAAGTGAGTTCTTCAAGGGGCCTGCCAGATGGGATTGTTAATGTCCATAGCATGTGTCTGCTATGGTCTATGGTCAGAATTATGTATACTTACCAGCTTCCATTAAGTTCTCAAAGCTGTTATGTTATGTCATCATATGTGAGGTTTGCACAGATTTCCAGTCCCACAGAGGAGATAAATTTCTCAATGGTCCATGTCCTGCATGACTACCAGGAGTTAGATTGTGCCTAATTTCAACCTGTTATAGGGACCCGTCAGATCTATACAGCTAGATCTCTCTATGGGGTTCAAATCAATATAGTCTAGCATTCTGATCTCTCAGATTTACATAGTTGGATAGACTTCCCAGAATTGTAGTAGCCCATTATAGCACTAAGGATAAGTAGAGGTAAAGCTGAGTATTCAAAAGAGGTAGTTGAAAGCAGGCTAGCTATTTCAGGTGAACATTTACTTTGGCTTTTAGAGCAAGGAAACCATTTTGACTTCACAAAATATTCAGCCAGTCTCAAAATCAACATAATTTCAGACCTTCCTGGTTTTCCTTCCCTTCTTTGTGGAACCAGGCTTCTTTAAATGTAGGAACGGACTGCAAAGTGATTTTCAGTCTTGAAGTCTGTGTTTCCAAAATTGACACTTGTACCTGAGCTTCCAGGAAAGGAATTTAGCTATGGGGTCGCTGTTTACTTTCATTGAGCCCATAGCTGAAATTGTGTCACTAAATACATTCTTGGGAGGAAAAGTGTTTTATTCAGAGAATAAGTGACTAGAACGCGGTTTCAGTGAAATCAGCTCTTTATTACAGCAACAAGCACTCAGACAAGAACAGGGAAACAGGGAAATTTGACAGCTATTTATATTATTTACAACCGTGAGTCTTGACCAATCAGAGAGCAGGATTCTCCCGCTCTCTGATTCTCTGCGCCAGACTTGGTGTCTGCTCCATACCATGCAGTATATGGTACAGAACAAAAAGGGAAATAAGTTAGTTCACTTTCCATTTGTTCATTCTACCTGTTCATTCTCTTAGCCTCTACCTCACTTCTTCAGTTCACTGGTATTACAACAGATAACTCTGACATGAAATTAAAACTCCCAGGCTTTAGCCCCAATTCCTAGACTAGGGCCTAGGCCATGTAGGACAGACAGTAAATAAGCTATGTATGAAAGTTAAAGGATATTTTATTTGGGTGGGTGCAAGTGGGCAAGAGTTTGTTTTGAAAAAAGAGAAGGAGACCAGGGAGACAGATAATAGCCTCAGCTAGACAACAGTTCATGCATGAACCTCTGACTCCAATATCTCCAACATCCAAGGATGTTTACTGTCTTTCATATTGTTTTATGATTTTTTTTAAAAAAAGTGGCTCAGGATGTGAATGCAGTTTTAAATGTAAGTGCAATAAAGTATATATTTTCTATTGTAACATATGTGTATTGTAATAACTCAGATGCAAGACTGCTTCTAACCCACTAGTCGCTCACCAATTGACTTTCCACAGGAATTCCATGAAGACTCTTTAGGAGTAGCTCAATGTGAGCACACTAGCTAAGCTAAAAAGCACCACCAGAGCTCCAGCATGACCAGTAACCAATCCCACCAGCCCCCCAAACATGTGGTAGTTCTAATTGAAAATATCAAAGGACCCCAAATCACTTTTTCTGAAAGAGCAAATACAAAGAACTGCTCAAAGTTGCTTGGGGGCAGGAAGTGAGGAAATTTTCTTCCAGGAATTGCCTCCCCCACTTTGTGGTACTGAACTAAACTGGTGTTTTCATTTGCTATTTTACCAGCTTCTACTAAAAAAGAGCAAATGCCCTTCTGTACTCATAATCCTGCCCACCTGGTTGAAACGGGTTCAAGTTCATATTGACATTTTGGAATCCTGTAACTTAGGGCTGAGTAAATTATATAATTACTAGTTTGTGGAAGGCAGAAGTAAATTTGGATCACAAATGAAGGCTCATTAAGAGATGTGCTGTCAGTGGTGATCTTCATTTTGGTGTATGTGGTGGACCTACACGATGGTTACATCTTCTAATTTTGGCTTTGAGACACCAGAGATGGGTTTCCCTTGGCTAAATAAATGAATCACTGCCACTTGGTTTCCTGTAGCTTCATGGGGAAGGGAAAAAAAGGAAAAAGAGAAAACAACCTTTTTCTGTATTCTGATTTTTTTTTCATAGCTGTGTAATATAAGTTTTGGGGTTTTTTCCGTGTTGTTTTTGGTGCAAAAATTTCAGATAGCTTTGCATGTTAGTTTATGTTAGCCAAAAATCAGAAGGAATCTCCTAGCAGTTTTCAGACTAATAAATGTTATTAATACCCATAAGCTTTTGTGTGCTATAGCTCACTTCATCAGATGCAACGGAGTGGCTAAATTGATGTAGGATTTAAACTGGGATGAGACCAAGAGGGAAGGAGGAACAAATAGATACGTGAAGAATACATGTAGATAGATTAATCATTACAAGTATCCTATCAATTTAACAATTTTGATGTGTTAAAAACATATTGTGTCTGTTGAGGCAATGGGTTATTTAAATTCTACATTAGTTCAGCCATTCCACTTCATCTAATTAAGTGAAAACTGATTTAACTGGGGTCCAAATATATGCAATATTATTTTTTTACCTGAATTTTTTTTTGCTTTATTAAAAAGCAAATGGAATATGAAGTGTTTGGTAACATTTGTTTGAAAATATCTATATAATATTTATGATGGAGAACATGAATAGAATATGAAGATATGAAGTGTATACTTTAGATTCATTTTATAGGATTACATGGGGAATTTGGCGATTTGTTATTGGAGAAGTTTTAATATAAATATTATTGTCAACAGAACAGTGCCAGTACTTTCAATTAAAACATCTTTTCTATCTTGATACCATCCAATAAGCAAAACTGTATTAAAAGTCTATTGGCAATATGAAAGAATAATTCATCATGGATTTTTAACAGATGTCCATGTTGAACCCAAAGTTGACATATGTGTATCCATTTTAGTTAGAGTATCAGTATAATCCTTTATTCCTTTCTTCTTCTATTTCTATATACCTGAAAAGGGGTGGGTGGGTTTCTGGTTTGCCAAATTCCTTAGGGTGAAGGGAAGGGGGGAGATAATGAGGATTGTTTTGGCTAGGTGACATTATTTCTCATGGGAACAAAGACTGTCCATGCAGATGGCCAAAGGTGGAGTTTGAAGACATCGGATGATGTTGAATTTCATTCTATTGGAGAATGTGACTTTTATGGGATGTTTCTACTTTGCAATATTATGTGCTGTAATTCCGGTTTGTGTCAGATCCGGAATTACAACAGACTTTGCCAATTTGATAATTACTTAAATAAATGAACTTTGTTTTGGAAGATGGACTTTGGATTATTTTGGGGATTTGGGTTTCATCACTTGAAAACCTGACAGTCCAGTCTAAAAACACTTTTTGGTTATGAGGGCAAAGTTAATCCCTGTGAGGAAGTGTCCTTGTTATTAATAATTCTCTTCACATTAAAGAGAATTTCACTGTGCAAATTCACTGTGTAAAACCGGACCAAATCAAATATATGCACTTACAGTATTAAATATCAGAAAGCCACTTATTCTAAACCTTCTATTGTAAAAAGAGATTGCATTTTTGATGCCTTGGGATCACACATAATATGGGAGAATTGAGATCCCAATAAATGGGGCACTGAAGTTGTGTCATATTTATGAATAAATATGGGAATTTCAAATGTTTGGGTTGAGATTTTTGTTAAACTACATTAATCATCCTCAGGATCACAAGTTTCATATATTGCCTGTCACCAAAAAAAGGGCGGGAAAGCATACCACCATTTTTAGCAGTTTCACCGCTGAAATTCTGCAGCACAATCAGAAGGAGCTTTAACAGCCATTTCATATTATCACCTGTGATCTTCAAGCATAGATTGGCCAGTCTCTATTCTATTAGATGAAGACTTCTTATAAGTAAAACATTTGTTAGGTATGTTTGAACAATTTCAACATTTTATTTCATTTCATTCAAAATCTTTTTGAGATTTCCTTGAACAGATGGAAGCTGAAAGATAAAAATCACCCAATACCAATAATTTTCATTTTCAGATGGAATAATATTACATAACCTAACATGATTAAAATATGGTCACAGGGGTTATAATTTTAGAAGACTATATATAGGATATAAAAAAGAGGGGGTTTTGTGCCCAATGACCTGTTGCATATAAATTGTGATGATATGAATTAAGCATTGTTCTGTAATTAGCCTTGGCAATTTAACTCCTAATCATTTAACCAAGAAGAATTACAATTATTTGTAATGAAAGTATGCAGTTTCAGAAAAATAACTTCATCCAATGTTTCCTCCTTCTTAGAATGCAATATCTTGGATATGTCTGTGAACGCAACACAACCTAGTCTTGAAAAGATAATGTTGCCTTCTCGGTGCAATCAAGAAGTCTTCTTATGTTGCTTTTGTGAATCATGCTTGGAGTAGTACCATTGAAAATAAGGAATAAGAACTTCAGCTATGGTTGAAGTATATGTACACAAGCTTAAGTCATTTCTCATTTTGCCATGCTTCAGTGAAGTGTGTCCTGTCCATGAGGCAATTAATATGGGAAAGGTGGAGTATGTGCCAATGGAAATCCTTTTTCTAACGTTTAACATCATGTGAAATAGGGACTTTTACAAAGATTTGTTTGAAAGTTCTCTGTCCATCCTTTGTGATTCCATTTAACTATATCAAAATATAGAAAGATAGGAGAGTCAATATGGCTTGTGCAAAATGGAGTCTTAGCTTGGTGATGATAGTATTGCATCTTCAATTCTTGGTAACCTCATCAAACAGTTTTATATACTCCATGTAAAGTCTGCATATTAGACTTCCCTTACTATGAGATATGATGGAGTCAGATGATCTCCATAGCTTGCTCACCTTTAAAACAGCTTACCTTTTGATATAAGAATGGCCTTCACTCTTACACCTGCTGGAGAATAGTGAAAACGTAGCTCTATGGGAAAGGCCTTCAGATGTTGAGTAGCTGGAGGAAGAGCCTTGTCACTGTCAATATTCATAGTTGTTATTGCTTTTTAAATTATATTGCGCTTTGTATTGACTTTGTACACTACCTAGGGTTTCCAGAGTGCATTGGTTTACAAATGTTATAAATAAGTAAATAAATATTTCATAATATGAGACACAAAATAGAACTTCCTAGTGCTGCATAAAATAAATGCAAAGGATCACACAATAGTATCTTCCAGACTTGATCATTCATCTTTTCTTTGCAAAGTTTATCTTACAATTCCTCACTTGTCTTTATTTTATTTTATTTTATTTTTTTCTGATTTATAGGGCTGCCCATTTCACAGCAGTATGTATGTGGGTATGTAATTTCTATAGGTCTAAAATGATTTGTTTCAGATTCAGCCTGAATTCAAAGCAGATTATAATGTGGAAATATAGGCTAGCACTGCATTAATAAGTAACTAATTACTCTGTTTTATTATCTAGGTAGCAGCAGGCTTATGTCACCTACTTTAGGCATGGATAGATCACCTTGTTGGAAGGAGAGTTCTTATCTGAAGAGATTAGCATGCTCTTATCTTTAGAGATACACTCCATTAATCATGCATTTGTTCTGACCTGCCTCTACTTGTGTTCCCCCCCCCCCCAGGCTGTCATGGATGTTTGTACAGGAAGGTGTGTTCTACTCAATGTTTTGGACTGTTGGTAGTGCAAAGCTGTAGGAAAAATTGAATGGTAAGCTAATAAATCATAGTGTCCCAAGACAAAGGAAAAGGAGGTGTGTTGCTTTACATTATAAATCTAGTGAAAAGGGAAAGTGAGCAAAGAAAATCGTTTAGTCAATAGCAGTGAATTCTATCTGAATTGTGAAACCATAATAAAGCATTTAGAGGATCAAATGAAGAAGCTGGACTTTCTGTCACCACCTTCCCAATATGGTAGCTTTGAGATGTATTGATAAGAACTTCCAGAATTCTCAGTCCCAATATTTTGTAAAAGTGTTAGCAGCAATGGTGCATTGGAATATCTGTAAGAAATACTATTTGCCTGCAAGCAAGAATTTGTGGAATCACAAAATAAATAAAGTAAGATAAAATGAAGAAGCTAAAGGGTTGTGGGACTATATAACACCACAGACTTAACCACTGTTGATGAGAAAGAATGAAAATCTGGATAATGGAGGTTGCAATATTTGGAAGCAGCAGAATAGAAGAGAAAAGGCTGGAGAAAAATCACAAAATATTAAGACCTCCAAACAGAATAAGTATGACAAAATAAAACAACGATAATGCCAGTAGTAATATGCCCTCAGATCCCAAATCACTGGAACACCACTTGAACCCCATTGTCATTGACAAAATCACCATCCGTCAATTGCAAAAGGCAACTTTATTTAAAACCGCTTACATCTTGTGACAATATCTTCAACATCATCAAACAGCAATATTTGCAGTGGTGGGCTGCTGCAGGTTTGCACGTACATTAATTTTCTGAGCAGTTTGGAGAACCAGTTTTGGAAGAAATCTATACAGAGCTAATCCTGCAAGGATCGCAGGATTGAAACATTCTAGTGTGTCTATATTTCTAGTCTAATCTTAATTGCCTGCTGTTTTAAGTGTTTTCAGAAACTGCCTCTCGGTTAAGCCTTTTACATTGTAATAGCCTTAATGGTTCTTGGCCATATGCCCAGACTTTCTGTCTGGAGTCTGAGCTTCTCCAGAGTTTTCCCCCACCCCCCTTTGTGGTACTTCTATTCGTGGGGTTTGACTTTCTTAAAGGTTGTTAAAGGGTTATTTTAAGCTTTTTACACTGCTTTAGTGATTTCTGTGGGTATACTTCCAACACGGCTGGAACAGCTATTTACAGAAGGGTTGGCATAGCCATAGAAGAAATGGCTGAAAGGCAGGATGCAAGCTTGGCATTCTGTCTGAGTTTTTACTGCCTTTCTTGGGGCATATGATCTTTCCTTAAATCTGGATGATTACCTTAGGACATCTTGTGAGGTGAGTGAAGCCAGTTGGTATCTTTAAGTGGTGCAAATGGATCTAATGATGCTCACTGATAATAAGTAGACCCTCTTTCCAATTTGTTTTAGTTTTCTCTCATGATAATATGGCAAGTAACACGGCACCAATTGTAGAAAGTTAGCACGCACCTATCTCCTAGAATAATGAAATATTTTAAGAAATATTTAAAAGGAAGAATATATTTCCCTGGATGAGAAATGGAAAAACATGTTTTCTTAGAGGGAGAAAGCAGCTCCCACCTTCCTTAATAGCCAACAGAAGATGTCAGCACTTAAGAAATAAAGAGATAGATATTCATAGGCAAAAATTCCCTGCTGCAAGGTCTGAACAAAGACAGAATGGGATTAACCCTCACTCAGGATATTAATTTGTCTCTTTAGCTTGGCATTTTGTAGCCCAAATATGCCTACCTACTTTCTGGAGAGCTTAAATGAACTCTCTGTTAAAGGGTTTCACTTTATGAGCAACAGTTGGCTGATGATAGTTATCCTTGCATTTTAACTATTTTAATTCCTCAATGTGCTCTGGCACCCTGCCTGATGTGTAACTCTGGGTTGCAGGTATTGCTGAGGAAAAGGAAGGTATTCAGACAGAATGGTTTAGGTTTTCATGAGGGCTCATTGATCTTCAGTGTATATACCCCCCATTTCCGATTGGTTATGATTGGTATTTAGGACAGCTTTGCAAGGTGTCTTGCAAAAGTAATCCTTGATTTACAACAGTTCATTTAGTGACCATTCAAAGTTACGGTGGTGCTGAAAAAAGTGACTTATGACCATTTTTCACACTTATGACCATTGCAGCATCCCCATGGTCACAAGAGGCCGGGCTGAGTGACACCGAGTTGGCCACGCCCACCCGGTCACATGACCATCAAGCCACACCCACATAGCCGGTCATTAGGACAGAGAACAGGTTGTTAAATTATTTGAATCCCACTACTGAATATCTACCTATCCCAGATCCTTGGGAAGGACTCACTGGGGGGACAAAAATGCCAAATGCTACGCTACCTAAACATCTGGCTGTGACCAACCATCATAACCATCCTAGATATTTGTAGGAATGTGGAAAGAATTGATCTGGACTTGATTTCTCACACAAAATTCTAGAATTTTTTTACCACTGGTTCTGTGGGCATAGCTTGGTGGGTGTGGCGGGGGGGGGCGTTATGCGACTGGGTGGGCAGTTTCTGTGAGCAGGGCAACAATAAAGATCAAGCTACAAACAACACCAGGATGCTTTTTTCCTGCCTTCCTTACAGGATTAACCCTGTAAAGTGGGAAAAAACAACAAAAGGAGATTTCTTCTAACAACCGGTTCTCCGAACTGCTTTGAAAATTTACTACCGGTTCTAGTGAACATGCTAGAACCTGCTGAATTTCACCTCTGCTTTGCTGACTTATAGTGGATAAATTAACATAGGCATCAGAATTGATTCTAGAGGAAAACAAGAATGAAGAAACTTATTTCTGATGGTCCTGGAAGAGAAACTGATAGGTGAAGCAATAATCCTTACAATGAAGTCTGAATGTGGAGGCTGGAGCCAGCTGTACTTTGGCTCAGTCAGAAAACGTTTGGGCCAGCACTGACAGTAGTTGTGGTTAAGCAGAGACTAACATCAAATAACTTTGAAAGAAGAGGGAAAGAGAACACATAATAAACTGGAATATTATAAAAAGCAAATGAAAGAGCAGCTCAGAATCAAATTGTTAAAATGGAAATAACTGTGCAAATTACACAGTTGCATAATCTCTGTACCATTCTGTGTTATTTATAAGTATATCAGTCAATTTTAGTAAAGTATAGAAAATCTTCACTATTTGCACTGGATAGTACAATGTTCTTTTTGCCATCAAATGTTAAAAAAAAAAATCTATGTTGGAAAAATATGCAAAGAGTGTAACTGACATTTTAAGATCTAGGTATCCTCATCTGGGTAGGCAGCCCACAATCCCAATTGTGTGGATTTCTCCTACATTTTTTTAAAATCACAATTCATTTTCATGATCTTTATGAATAAATGTTCATAAACTGTTATTAAATATTGAATAAGCTGAAGAAATTCTTATCCTAAATAAATCAACTATCATCTTTTGCCACTGAGAAATAATATTTAAAATTCCATATTAATTTCTTCAGAAAAGTTTAAAATATGAATATGCAGCTTGAACCTAATGTTAAACACAGATATTCAAGAGTTCTTTTGATAATTTTTCCTGTAGCCAAAGGAATTTAGTTGTTAAATTCAGAAGCTATATTCACAGCATTATATTCTCAAAGAAGTATTACTGTTGTATTTTGGGAGTATGATTCCTACATACTTAGATAAGGAACAATTTCTTGTAAATGTTATATATAAAGTCTTTGCTCAAATGAAATATAGAGATGAGCCAGCTATTTGGGAAGAAGCAAACTTGGTATGAGCAATGCTTAAAAAAATAGGATCTTGGGAAAATATTCAGTGCTTCATAATTTTTTGTCTTTGACATTTATATATATAATCCTGGGATGGTGTTGTATGTGTATGTGGAATATAGCACTCTGGGAACATCAGATATATATTCCAACTATGAATTTGCCTTTTATGTAACAATATTTGGTTAGGATCTCCTTTATTTTTGCATCACAGCCATCATCATCATAGCATTTGCAGAGGCAGAAAAACTAGAACTGATTGTAGATCTGTAGCTCCCTTGGATTTCTAAACATTGGCCATGCTAACTATAGAACAATGGGAGCTGTAATCCAAAAGATATGGAGAGCACCAAAGTGTATCCAGAAAGAAGTAGAGATCAGACCATAACAAGCCTTTGGAGTAATTTGTTATTTGCTTTCTGGTTTCTACTCTGGCTTAGCAAATGATTGACAAGTAAACAGACTGCAGATTTCAATTGTCTGTTCAAACCATGTCATGAGGGAATGAAATTAACTAACATTAAGAATTGGGGGTCTACCTGCTCTGGTGAGCGTTTTAAGAGCTTTTACAGGAAGCTACTTGGACCTTTCCATATAGACACTTAGAAGATAATGCCAAGGATTTTTAATGGCAATTGTTATAGCCGAAAACCGGTCCAAATCGGTCAAGTAAAACACAGGAAACGGGGTCCGTTTGGATGACCGCGAGGGGTCCCGTTTATTTCAAGACGCGAGTAAAACTCACGATGCTGGATGTCAATCAAGAAGAGGGAGTCTGCAGGGAAACCGCGGCTTTTATATTTGCCGCGGCTTCAGATTTCTCTGCTTCTCATTGGCTGGTGATCCAGCCAATGGGAAGCGCCGCTTTGACAGCCAATCAGCTGTCGGTCGTCTTCCTGCGCATGCGCAATATACAACACCCCTCCCCCCTTAGTTGGAGTTTTTCTGGAGAGGTCGATGGCGCATGCGTAGTCCCGTAAGTATGCAGGGCGTTGCCTAGTTCGCGTCGATCTGCGCAGGCTCTGCTCATTTGTGCCGCTGCTGCCGCCCTGGAAGGATGTGTCGGAGGCTCTCTTTGTCTCCAGCCTTTGGATCGGCGGCGGCAGCGGCGGCAGCGACTGCGACTGCGGCTGTTGGGCCTCTGCGGCTGGGAGATTCACTTGGAAGGCCTCCGGTAGGTAGCTCGTTGCTCGGTCGGTGCGGTCGTCCCCTCTTAGGCCCAAGTGTCCTCTCCCTTGTTGGTCTGTCTGGTTGCCCCTGGTGTCTCCTGGTATCCCCCCCCTTAATTGGTCTATATGCCTTCGCCATATTCTCCCATCATGAAGTTCTACTTCGTAGGACTTCGGCCTGGTAGCCCTGCTTATTTTCCCTGGCACCCATTTGGGTGGGCCTGGATAGTTTCTGGCCAAGACCCCCTCCCCCTCCAAGAATGTCCTTATCCGTGTGGGTGGGTGATCCGGGGTGCATGGGTGGTCGTCCGGGTGCACTCTGTTGAGGGGGATTTTAATTTTCCGCCCCATTAATAGTTCTGCTGGGCTGCGGTTGGATGTTGGAGATGGGGTGGAGTGTTGGGCAAGGAGGAAGATGTTTATCTTGTCTTGCAAGTTGCCTGAGTTCATGCGGGCCAGTGATTCCTTTACTGACCGCACGGCCCGTACTGCCCGGCCATTTGCCATTGGTCTATGGGGTGCTGCCGTGGTGTGGTGGATGCCCAAATTGTTTGTGAAGTTTGTGAATTTTTCTGCTGTGAACTGTGGGCCGTTGTCCGAAACTAGGACGTCGGGAATTCCGTGGGTGGTGAAGGTCTTTTGTAGCGCTGCAATTGTTGCTTCGGTTGTTGTTGTTTTCATGGGGTGGACTTCTGTCCATTTGGAGTGGGCATCTACGATAACGAAAAGCATTTGTCCTTGTATTGGACCCGCAAAGTCTATGTGTAGTTGGGACCACGGGTTCGGTGTGGTGTCCCATTTAGCTGGTGGAGCACTTTGGGTTAGCTGGCAAGATATGCAAGTTTTGTTTTTTAGTTCGATGTCCCTGTCCATGTTAGGCCACCAAACGTAGGCCCTGGCCAGCGTTTTCATCCGGACCATTCCT
>JAEANM010002725.1:0-23839 GCA_017656035.1 Myanophis thanlyinensis | reverse complement strand
CACTTGTATTTAAAGCAACAGTACATTCATAATTCACAAAATGATAATCCTGGTTTATATATTGCCTACCCAACTACTGTTAGATTTTAACATTCCTAACAACACCTTCATTATTTTTACAAACACCTTCCTCCTCTTATTTTACTCACAACAGCCCTGTGAAGTGGGTTGGATTGAGAGGTAATGACTGGCCCAAGAACATGCAGCTGGCTTTTGTAGCTAAGATGGGACTTGAATAATTGAATAATAGGCATTAGTAATCTGCAGTGCACCATATCTCAGAAAGTTACTTTGGAGCAAGGGTGGGCAATTAATTTTCCCAAGGGGCCATGAGAAATTGGGACTGTTGTAGAGGGCTGTGAAGGTCCATAGGTGTGCATGCATGCATATATATGAATTGAAAACAGTATCCTTCAAAATAAAAGTAAATGCATTTGAATTCTGTGCATGGTGTACATTTATGTCTGATTTCTAATTTCTGATTGACCTCACAGAGGCTGGACAGGGACAGACAAAGGGCCAGATATGGCCCCAGGGCCATAAAATGCCTCAGTCTGACTTGGTAGTGATATACTTTCAGAGGAAAACAAAACACTGCATTTCAGAATTAGTATGTAGAACTTACTCCCCAGTCCACGTTAACGTATGTCCTTCAGATGCTCTTTGTACTACATTAGCCCTTTGTTCTTTGATTATAACAACTGATACTTTGTTAACAAAGACAATAGTTCTAGAAAGTATGGAATTGTGTTTTAGAAATGTTTATGTGAATTAGCTAATCTGTTAGTTAGCAAATTATCTAGAACAGTTCCTAGCTGAATGGGTTGTTAGATACATTACACAATGCAGTTTTATTACAAACTGGAGAAACGATAGACTAATAAGACTATCTCCTGAATTAATGTAATAGGTATGTGTCCATGCATGTTTTATAATTTAGTCTTTGGTGGCAGAATTTCACAGAGCACATTTTTCCACACATGTGTTTTGAAATGATTTACGCAGTTTGGCATAGGACCTAGAAAAGCATTAATTCATTTTTCTACTCTCATTTTGTTGCTTCCCCAATCTATTACTAGATGCATTGCAACTGTAGTTCTCACTGTTTGCTTGGGATTCAAAGAGAAATGGCACCATAGGTAATCCTCGATTTAAAACCATGTAGCGACTGTTTGAAGTTACAATAGTACTGGAAAATAGATGCTGGTCTTCGTATTTATGATAGTTGCAGCATCCCAAGATCCTGGGTCAATGACTTCCCAGCTTATAAGCAAAAGCCAATGCGGGAAGCCAGATTTGTTTAATGACTGCATGATTCATATAACCATGTCAAAAGTCATAAAATCGGGCATGACTCAACCATGTTGATTAGCAACAGAAATTCTGATCTAAATTGTGGTCCTATGTCGAGGACTACTGTATAATCAAAACGTGTGGATTTGACTTTTCTCCCATCTCTATTTTGCAATAGGAAGTATGAGATTTTTTTTGTTTATGTACTACTATGTCTCCTCTTACAGTGTTGTTAATGAAGCAGTATAGGGATATACTAATGTACTCAGTCTGAATGCACATATGAAACATTATATACTGTTGGTATCATTGTGTTATTTTCTGAGATAGTAATTTGGAAGGAATGGTAAAAGCTGTCTTGAATGGGGAGAATTGCCTCTTGGCTATGAAAACTCCATGTTAACTAAATTGCAAGCTGTCAACATGTTTATTAAATCAGTGATGCTTTAAGAGATTACATTTCTCTTCCAATACAGAATATATTCAGTTATGTACTAAGAAATCATTCTTTGGTATTTTTAAAACAATAGTAGCTCCATATGAAATATAACAAGAGCCTTATAGCTTCATTCATTTTGGGAAACTATTCCAAACTTGGATAAGACTTGATTAATATGACTAACTAGCCTGCTTTAAAAATCCATTGTTATGTAATTGGGACAAAAAAATATAGTCCTACTTATCAACATTTTTGGAGAATTTGTAGGAGCTTTATAAACTTTAATGTACAAAGTTAAAGGTATATTAGTGAATATTTTAGATCTTACTTGAGAAATGTGCTTCTCTTGAACACTCAAGTTTATGTAAATGAATGTACTTAATGTGACTATATAACTGAATAGACTTCTAAGTACCATAATGCTGCATCTTACTGTCAGTTTTCTTCAAACCAGATATATATTTGATTATTTTGATAGCCCAATATTGATGTTGGGTTTGGTGGCAGAGATTAATGATGGGTATCATCATATTTTATGCAT
The DNA here is from genome assembly GCA_017656035.1 of Myanophis thanlyinensis. Lineage (NCBI taxonomy): Eukaryota > Metazoa > Chordata > Lepidosauria > Squamata > Homalopsidae > Myanophis > Myanophis thanlyinensis. The sequence goes on along the minus strand of JAEANM010002725.1, from coordinate 21,566 downwards.
TTATACATTTATTAAATTTATATACTGTCCCTCACACCGAGGAGACTCTGGGCAGACTTTTGAAATAATATAGTTATAATTTGTTTCATAAGGAAGCTAGAGGTTTCAGGGCTCGTAGTTAAACTAAGGAATTTTGGACATTGTGTAGAGTTAGGTTGGGTAACTTTTATGTGGCCAAAAGTCATTGTTTTAGTTTCAAAATCTTTTTTCAGTCTATAAGAATGATTTTATTTTGGCCATGGTAACAAAACTTGCCCCACTGATTTTTTAAATCTCTGTTAATGTGCATCTGAATAGACTTGTGTGTTTGGTTCATCCATGGGGCTAAAGGATAGTGATAAATACTTGAATCTCATAAAACTTCACTGCTGTATTTTGTCTCTTAGTATAAAGTGCATAAGAAATAATTGCATGAGTGAAAGTCAGTTGGTTTGCCATAAATTGGCAACATAATCTAAGAATAGAAGGAACAGAAAATTGTGATCTTATGCAATCTGCAAAAAAAAAAAAAAAAAAGAGAGACACCCTTAGCTGAGATATTGGTAATGTTTTCTGCAGAAAATAATGATGAGGAATCTTGGGAGACTGATAAAGAGTGTGCCTAAAAATGATGTTTTAATTAAAAAAAGAAAGAATTTGGAAGAAACTACATTACTGAAGAGCCAGGATGTTTTCCTAAGTGCATTGAGGAGTATAACATGTAGCCCTAAAAAAAAGCTGAGCTGGTGAAAGTGCTGAGGAATAATTTGGCATTGAGTACCAGCAGGTAAATACAGAATTCTAGAAAAAGAATCAGCAAAGCCTACTTTTAATTACTCAGTACAAAAATGTATAACTGTAATAGCTACTTCAGTCACTGGAGCATATTTGCTTTATTAAAGGAAATTGTTTTCTTTGAAGACCATTTACATTCTGCAGCCAGATAAAAAGGGATGGTATTTTCTTCTGATTAAATGACTGAAAGACATGTTTATACACATGCTTAGAATGCCTGGAAGCATGCCTGCCTGCCTTGGAGATCTCTTGAAGTTTGACACATGGCAGGAGGAGGCGGAATGGTGGCTGTCAATGACTAGCTCAAATAAAAGGCTTGGGAGAATAAAATGAAAGTGAAAATTTATGGTTGCTAGTCTTTTGAAATGGATCCTCTGCTGCTTCTTTTTTTTTTAGTAAAAAAATGGAGAAACCGAGGATTTTCAGTGATTTATTTATTTTTTAATTTTAAAAACAAACTTTATTAAATATATACACTTTAAAGTAATTATTAGATTTTCAGTGATTTAATGGTACAGAAAGTATTGATACTTCATTTTTGCCTGTGGCTAATATAAAAAGTTTAAAGATCAAGAAAGTGAATTATCCACACACAAACAAATCTCTTTTTATACTGAAAGTTTAATTTAGAATTAATTACTTTTTACACTAAAAAGTTTAATTGAAAATTTTGAAAGCAATTCGGTGGGTACCTTGATTTACGGCCACAATTGGGATTGCAACTTTCGTCACTAAACAATGTGGTTAAGTGAGTTGCACTAGATGTTATTACCTTTTTTTAAAAAAATCATGGTCTTTCAGCAGATCACACAGTTGTTAAGCACATATGGCTTCTCACTTTGCTTGTTGGGAAGCCCTTTGGGGAAGATCGTAATGGCAATCACACGAACCCAGGATGTGGCAATTGTTGTAAATATATGCTGTTTGGCAAGTGCCTAAATTTTGTTCACATGATTCTGGGGATGCCACAATGCTTGTAAATGTGAGGACTGGTCATAAGTCACTTTTAACAACACTGTTAAAACTTTAAACATTTAATACATAAATAGATTGTAAGTCAAACTTACAGAGGTGTCAAACTCAAGGCCCGGGGACTGGATCCAGCCCATGGGGTGCTTAGATCTGGCCCATGGGGCCACGCTGGAAACAGCAAATGACTGGCCTGGGGTGCCTCCGCCAGCAAAAATGGAACTGGGAGGCGCACCCAAGCTCTATTTCCACTGGCAGAGGATTGGTTGCAGAAAGCCATTGGTGGTAAGGAGCCTGTTTTTGCTTGCAGAACACTTGGGCCACAAGCACCCTTGACACGAATGACGTTGAGCTGGCCGTGCCCATCCTGGCCACACACACCCTGCCCCCCCTAAAGTCAAATACAACCTTGATGTGGTCCTCAATGAAATTGAGTTTACACCCCTGGTCTAGGACTACAGTCAGAAAATGACTTCCTGGAAGACTTTGAGATCTTAAACTAGATCTCCTGAATTTTTTTCTCCTGTTCCATTGCTTCTGCTATGGGACTCAAGGGCATGTTTCAAATAAATATGTTGCTAGAAGTTAGTCCTTTGTTCTTAGAATGCTAGCTTTTACTTATATTTTTTTCAATTACAGGGAGTCCTCAACTTACAACAGTTCATTTAGTGATTGAAGTTACAATGACACTGAAAAAAGGGACTTATCATCATTTTCACACAACCGTTAAGAGTATTCCCCTGGTCACATGATCAAAATTCATATTTATGACAGTTGCAGTGTCCTGAGATCATGTGACCACCTTTGGCAACCTTCTGACAAGCAGTCAATGGGGAAGCCAGATTCACTTAACAACTGTGGCAAGAAAACTTGTAAAATGGGATAAAATTCACTTAACCTGCTTACCAATAGAAATGTTGGGTTCAATTATGGTTGTGAGTCAAATCAGAAAAATCAAAGGATCTATTGTCTGGCATAATGAGAGTTACATTCTGGCTCACCTGAAATGTGTTGGAGGAACTGTGGTTAAAATTAGTCTTCTAATAAACCAATGCATGAAATTCATTTTTATTTGTTTCCTATAGCATCTTAACCTACAGTTCTTACATAGCCTTCAGGATCTATGATTACTTTTGGAATTTATCTAAGCCTACCACTCATCCAATGGCTGATTGCCAGCCTTCACAGCTTAATTTTTTTCTTTCTTTTCTTTCATTTTTGTATTTCTTTTCTGTTGCTTCAGCTCTTCAATGTAATATATCTATTATTGAAAATTATGTGCTTGTGCATTTTTAATAAGTCTGTTTCCTTTGAAATACAGGTAAATTTGATTGCAAGGATTTCTCTTTCCTCTGTGTTATTCATTGCATTCTTTTGTCTTCATTTCATTTTGCTCTATTAGGCTGTTTCCTCCTCTTCCTGCACACCTCTGAATAAAGGTGAGCAGCTTCTAGAGCTGTTGATATAATAAGCCAATTATGAGGTACACATTTTGTAGTTTTATATCCCACCTTAGCATTAGCAAGTAATCTTTGCAACTATTTCTTTTATAGAACTCCTAGTTTAGAGTTTCCATCACTGATATAAGTAGCTGTGATTTGGTTAGTCTGTCTACTTTACTGTTGTGGAAGACCACTAAGGGAGTCACAATGAAGGTCATCAAAGCCAGCTACAGGTAGTCCTCAACTTATGGCCACAATTGAGCTCAAAATTTCTGTTAAGTACGTTTTGCCCCATTTTACGACCTTTCTTGCCACAGTGAATCACTGCAGTTGATAAGTTGGTAACCTGGTTGTTAAGTGAATCTGGCTTCCCCATTGACTTTGCTTGTCCAAAGGTTGCAAAATGGAATCACATCACCTTTGGGACAGAGCAATGGTCATAAGTATGAACCAGTTGCTAAGCATCCGAATTTTGATCACATGATCATGGGGATGCTACAAAGGTTGTAACTCTGAAAAATGGGTCATAAATCACATTTTTCAGTACTGTTGTAACTGTAAACTGTCACTAATTGAACTATCGAAAGTTGAGAACTACCTATACTTGCCTTCCTTCCTTCTGTATTTCTGCTTAATCGTGAGATTTTTAAGAATAACTGAGATTTATTAATTGGACTTATATCCAGAAAAAAATTATCTTTATTTGTAATAAGTGTGGTTTTTCTATCACTTTAACAACAATTAGCTTTGTAAATAATGTAACACAATTAAAGGGAGTTTCTGATGAACCAAATGGGAATAACTTTCCACATCTTTTTTGGCTTGTTTTATATGAGAATTATTGCCTTTGTTGCTTGTTTTGTCTTCAGAGAAATATATTTCTGTCCCTTTATTTTCCTAATAGGGCAGAAGAAGTTAGTATGTAGTTGAATATAAAATTTGACTGACTATATATAAAGTGAGTTCAATTTATTTTGTCTGTAGGACTGAATCTAATTCTTTCTTACACAAACTGGAATGGAATATAATACGAAATACTGATAAAAGTATGTGTTGAACATATTTTTTAGAAAATATTAATGAAGATGACATACATAAGTTCATTATCTGCGCAGAACACTTGTATTACAGTAGTTGTCTTTTCCAACAGGTGTCTTCCAGAAATTTTGCCATACCAAGAAAAATATCCATAGGGAAGATGTAGTATTGAGAATCTGCATAGTAATATCCTTAGTATGTATAACATTGCTACTTGGATTTTGGAATGAAGTTAAATTGTGTGGAGAAAGGTGGCTTGTGTGTGCTTTTTCAGTTATACTAATAAATGCATGATTTGAACTTCTTCCTAAAAGGTAGTCATTTCTTATTGCCTTGATTAATTACAGTCCTTGACTTATGACTGGTTAGTTAGTGATCCTTCAGAATAATGACAGACCTTACCAGGGGTATTTATAATCCAGTTCTGAAGCTTCAATGGCTGCTGCCCACCCACATACCCGCCCATCCAGTCAGAAGACTCCCTTTACAACTGTAATGGCAGGCTCCATTAGAGTTGTAAGTGAGGACTCTCTGTGGCTAGTAATGCTTACGGTATCAACATGTGATTAAAAAAAAGTACAATAGCAGGTGCTTCTTTGGATACAGACTAATGCTTGTTTTAGCAAAATGAATGCGCAAGAGCAGGGGTGTCAGACTCTATTTCATTAAGGGCAGCATGAGGGTTGTGTTCGACATCGGGCGGCATTGCCATCTCAACATCACTCATGTTAGGGGCACCTGAGGTAGTCCAATTACTCTGCTAGAGAAAACCGGGCTCCTGAGCAGTTTTCACCTGCAGTGGCCTCCTGCAACCCTCTGACAGCAAAAACTGAGCTTGGGATGGCCACATGTGGTCCTCCAAGCTCCATTTTTGCTGGCAGAAGCACCGCGGGCTAGTCCTTCGCTGTTTCCAGGGCTACCCCACTAACGAGATGTAAACACCCTGCCGGCCAGGCCTTGTGTTTGATACCCCTGCTCAAGAGTAAGTACAAGTAATTAAGTAAGTTGTGCCCCATGATACAACCTCTTTTGCCACAGTTAAGCAAATCACTTCAAGTTGTTAAATGAACCATGTGGTTCTTAAGTGAGTCATGTGGTTGTTCAGTGAATCTGGTTCCCCCCATTGATTTTGCTTGTGGGAAGCCAACTGGGAAATTTATAAATGGTGATCACACTGTGACGTGCAACTGTGCACACTGTCATAAATACAAGCCAGTTGCCAAGCGTCTGAATTTTGATCATGTGACATGAAAGATGCTGCAATCATTGTAAGTGTGAAAAATGGTCATAAGTCACTTTTTTTCCAGTGCTGTTGTAAGTTTGAAAGGTCACTAAATGAATAGGTTGGTAAGTTGATGACTATTTTATGTGCTATAAGCAAACGGGACTCTGAGATGGCACTCATATTATAGGCTGGATCCCTACACAGGGTGGATAAAAATCGATTAAAAAAAATCAGATGTTTTTATTTAAATCAGGTTTTCTTTTATTTTTATCAAATTTATTTTAATAAAATGCTTTTGGAGTAAAGATCTATCTAAAGGGAGTTTTATATTTAAGATACATTAATAATTTAGTTTATTCAGCATGAAATGGAGCTTAGTTATGTAGCATGAGGCTGTATATTCTGCAATATTTGGGCCGTTGGTGAGTCAGCAGTGGGTCAGAGATGACAGTTGCTCTTTAGAAATTATGATTTAAATTGAGTTGATTTAAATCATTATTTAAATTGTGATTTAAATTATTTAAATTGTGATTTAAATCATTATTTAAATCGTGATTTAAATCAACTTGATTTAAATCAAATCCACCCTGTCCGTACATATGTGATAGCTGCAGTTCCCATTCTTGGTTTCTCTTCTGCTTCTGCTTATCCAACACAGAATTTGTTCTGGAACTTTCTTTTTCAGAAAAAGAATGAGGGAAACTCTGCCCTTGGCTTTTTCAATAGAAGTGGTTATTGTTAAACATCACCATGCATTCTGCATCTGCCTTTTGAAAGGTGACAGAATAGAAATTAGTGTTAATAGATATGTCACGGTGAGAATTTAACTGTATTCTTTTTTATGTAAATAATAACATTTATAAAAAAAAGGAAATTAGTGTTCGGTCAGCAGGGCTGATAAGTATATGTTGATTCACAACCATTTGTTCCTCACCTTTAATCATGTGTATGTAGTTGGGTTAACTGATGCCTCTGTTGTCTTCAAGGCATGCTTAACCTCTGTCAGACTCATAAAATGTTATTTCCACATTGTGTATAAAGAAGAGTTTTAATGTGTCACTTGTATTGCCACAAATTAAATTAAACCTTCACAGAGTTGTGCTTAAAAAAGAATCTTTATAGCAAGGGAATTAATGCCTCTCAACCCCTGTTTTTGTGGTTCCCAGAATCTCTTGACTTTATGTTCAAAACTGACCTTTTGAGATGACAAACATAGAATATTTAAGTGTAACCTAAAAACCCCCCAAAACTGTCAACCCCAGTTATAAAACAATATCCTGGCTTTGCTCAAATCACACATTATGATCCTTCTTACTCTGTCTGGCGTCTCCACACCTTCCCTCCCAAATAAATGAAACTCTCAGCTACTAAATAATTGCCTATGCTTGTTTCCTGACTGTTGGCACCCCAGGGATATTATCACCTATGTAAATCAATAATCACTTTCACAGTGGAGCTACACTGATGGAATCTCAGCTGAAACATTGCATTCTGTAGGTCCTTTCTCTTAAATGTGATCATCGTACGGGACTTTGAATCACACTTTCTTTGTAGCCCCCTTTGGATTAGCATCCTACTTCAAATTTGAGACATACTTTTAGGCCTTTTAGTCTTCTGGTATGCCACAAAGTCCTGGTTCTTCCTCCAGGCATTAGGCTAGGATGGGGGGTTGACCCAGCAAGTAACAGTTGGATTAGCCTAGGCCTTGGTGGGAAAGGATGACCTGGTTTTATTGGTTGTTGTGAGCTCTCTAGGATCATTGGGTGGTCATAAAAATTCTGTAAATAGATAAATAATTACTGGTAGTGAGTTATGGCTTCAGCTCTGCTTTATACAGTGATGCACTAATTTGGCCTTAGTAGGTGAACTGAGATATTTTTGTTCATGGGATAAGAGAATAGCCCAAGAAACGGATAGTATACAATAAATGCCACAAACTTACATTGCTATGCTGTTGGATGCAAAATAATGCAAATTCACTCTCACGCAATTTCCTCTAGGCTGTGGTCTTTCAGAATTGTTGGAGTTAGAGATACAATACATTTGAATTTGCCAGGTAGGGGAAGGCAGCAATAATAAAAATTGTAACGTATTTTTAAATCTGTGCATGCCTTCTGGGCTGTGTTCCTAGAATTTACCATGTTTGAAATAAGAATGCTTTAAATGCTTTTTAAAAATTGATTTATGATACATGCAAATCTTTTGCATAGGATATTACAATATGTTCAGGCTTTTAACTATTAGTTCAGATATTGTTTGTATTTCTGCCTTTATAGGTATTCCATATAAGGAATTGACTATAGGTGTTCCAAAGGAGATCTTTCAAAATGAGAAAAGGATTGCCTTGTCACCAGCTGGAGTCCAGGCACTGGTTAAACAGGGTTTTAATGTTATTGTGGAGTCAAGTGCAGGAGAAGCTGCTAAGTTCTCTGATGACCACTATAGACAGGCTGGAGCACAGATCCAGGGCACCAAAGAAGTATTGGCTTCTGACATAGTTCTCAAGGTAATAATTGTCTGTTTACTATTATTCCTCTGACAACATTTTTTCTCCCCTCCCAAAAAAGTGTTTCACCACTTTGTTGTTGCTGGTGGGTTGCGGGTTATTTCTCTTTTATTGTTTTATATTGTTTTTTGTGCATATAGTCAAGGCTATATCAAGTGCATATAGTCAAGGTTATTCCCAGTTGCAATGTATGGCTGTGAAAGTTGGACCATAAGGAAGGCTGAGCACCAAAGAATTGAGGTCTGGTGCTGGAGAAGACTTCTGCAAGTCCCTTGCACTGCAAGGTGATCAAACAAGTCAGTCCTAGAGGAGATCGACCCTGACTGCTCTTTAGAAGGTCAGATCCTGAAGATGAAACTCAACTACTTTGGCCATCTAATCAGAAGGAAGGACTCACTGGAGAAGAGCCTAATGCTGGGAACGATTGAGGGCAAAAAAAGAAGGGGACGACAAAGAATGAGGTGGATGGATGGAGTCACTGAAGCAGTCAGCATGAGCTTAAATGGACTGCAGAAGATGGTAGAGGACAGGAAGGCCTGGAGCCAGCTCTCAATTGAATTGATCCATGATGGCATTTTGAGTAATGAATCATCGTGTTTTGCGTTACAAAATTCAGTCACTCTTACTAGTTAGCTTCATTATTTGAAATCTTTCACAGGCAATGCATTTTAAAAACACGCACAGGTTTCTTCTTTGGAACTAGGACAAAGCACATCTGATAAAGCTTTGTCTTGCAGAGAGCAAACTTCAGTTGCTGTAGAGCAGATGCAGTTATCAGGCAAACTGTTGACTGAGCAAAGTCCATTTTGCTGTTACTTTTCAGTGGCAACATTATGCTAACATTTTACTTCCACAAACTGAATCTGATGATTAATTGTCCTTCCCCACCCTTCTCTTTACATTGACAGTAGGAATGTGGGTTTTGAGTGAAAATAAATGCTGCAAAACAAGGAGGAATCAAATTGGTGAAAGCTATCTAGTTAGATAATTTATTATTTTATTTGTTATTACGTAGTCTAGTATTTCTCAAGCAGCTTTAAGATAGGTGGATATCAACTTTCAGAATTCCCTAGCCAGCAAGGGTGGCTGGGGAATTCTGGGAGTCAAAGTTCACCCATCTTAAATTTGCTTAAGTTGAGGAACCCTAAATAATATCAAATAAAATAATAAATTATCTAACTAGGTAGCTTTCATCAACTTGATTCTTCCTTGTTTTGAGTTTTCACTTAAAACACTCTTAACTCTGCTGAGAAATATTGAACTAGACCAATTCTTCTTAAAATAGGGGTAATTACCTACTTGAAGGATAATTTGGGCGTATCCTAGTAGTAATGGAGCAATTTGTAATTGCTTATTTGTGAGTCTAGGATCCAGTTTGTAAGTTGCTTTTGTAAAATAGCAGAGTCTGTGTTAATGTGATTTTTTTTTGGGGGGGGGAGGTGTGAATTTGTGATGTTATTCAAGATTGGGAGAAGATTGGGTCAAATAGTTTAAGAATCACTGATTTGTATTGATGGACAAAATCTGTCCAGGAATTTTGTTAAGATCATTTTTTAAGTTATTACCGGTAAGTGATCTTAGGAACAGAACTCATCATCTTTTGCTATTATGACACAACATGTGTTAATTTAACTAACAGCGGAGTCTTCAAAAAGAGGCGTTATAAACATGAATTGGCAGCTAAGATGCCCCAAACTTAAAAAATACGTAAGATATTGTCCTTGTCCCACAGCTCATGTTCTCCAAAACAATACAAGGTCATTTCTGAAATATTTTGTGAGAGTTATAGCCCCAAAGAAGAGAGTTCAGTACAAACCATGAATTATTCACTAAAACATTATGTACCATTAACTAAAGGATTTTCTTATTGTAAAGAAAGAGAAAATTAAATCTTCCAGATCCTTAGCAAGTGTGTAGATTCTGAATTCTTCTTTTCCAATACCTTTTTGCATTGGAAAAATATTTCTAGGTAACTGAATTAGGGCTTTCCCCTAGGACCATTGACAGATATTGCTGGTCCATCCAACTGAGATTGCAGTGGGAGGATAGAGTTAAAAAAAATATTTTTCTCCTCCTTGGTTCCTTATCCAGTGCCAGTCCTTGTGCTTTTTCTTTTATAAACAAGTAATGGAGGCATTGGCCAATTGCTGTTTTGAATCTTGGTCCTATTTAGGAATTACATGTCTTAATATAATAATTTATAATTTGCCAATGTTAATAAACAATATGTAATAATGTAACTATTAAATACAAAATTATTAAGTGGCATTTCATTTATTTGTTTCCCATGCTTGTAGAGCTATTCTTCTTGGAGTTTACACAATAAATATAGCACTTAAAGCAAAGCATGAAATGCTTTTAAAAATTAATAGAATTAGAATATTGTCTTATTTTTATTTTCATTCTTGTACTATGAGTTTTCGTGATTTATTCTTTTTCTGCTCCTCTCTAGGTGAGGGCTCCAATGTTTAATTCTGTACTTGGCATCCATGAGATTGAGCTTTTTAAATCACATGGTACTCTGATCAGTTTTATCTATCCAGCTCAAAATCCAGATCTGCTGAACAAACTAGCTGAAAAAAACACCACTGTCTTGGCTATGGATCAGGTTCCACGCGTGACCATTGCTCAGGGATATGATGCTCTCAGCTCTATGGCCAACATTTCTGGGTATGATACCACATACTGTTTTTACTCATTTCCAGAATTCTGCTAATAGAGAATTTGATATAGAGTAGAATTCATATTTCAGATAAATATGTGCTTTCCTCTTCAGCGAGCAGAACAAATTCATTGTCCTTAAACTGACCCAGACAGAGGACAAAGACATTCAAGTTTCTAACAATTGGAAAGTTCTCAGAAAGCAATGCCTACAGATAATCCTCAACTTATAACCATGATTGAGCCCAAAATTTCTGTTGCTAAGCAAGACAGTTAAGAAAATTTGGCCCCATTTTATAACCTTTCTTGCCATAGCTTTAAGTGTATCATTGGAGTTGTTAAGTGAGTTGGGGTTCTCCATTGACTTTGCTTGTCAAAAGATCACAAAAAAGTGATCATGTAATTGGCAGTTGTCATGAATAAATCCAGTTGTCAAGCATCTGAATTTTGATCACCTGAAAATGGGGATGCTGCTACAACAGTCATACATGTGAAAAATGTTTATCTTAGTGCAAGGGAAGAACAAAAATTGGAGGCCATCATTTATTTATTAATCATATTTATATAGTGTCCCATCTCACAAAATATACCTCTCCATTAGTTGAAAAAGGAATTCTCTGTGATCGGGAAATCTAAAATTGAAGGAGGAGACATGCTATAAGAAAAACAGAAAAATAAAAACTGCAGTAACTGTAAACAAATCTGTTTATGTTAGATGAACATCCATCTTGTCCTCCAGGAGTTCAAGGTGACTTCTCAGCATTTCCTCATAGCCATCACCTGAAGTTGGGCTCAAAATAACAGTTAGCTTGAAGTTTTTCTGTGAGCTTCTGTAGCTGATGGTGTGTTTCCGTGGACTTAACTTCTCTGTACAGGAACTGTTTTGTCAGGCTGACTGAAGCAGAACTCATATTTTGATACTGGTAACAACTGAAGCATACAAAATTGATGGAAAACAGATTGATGCAATAATGTCAATAATAACTTATTGTTCACAATTTAACATTCTCTCATTCCATGATTTGCATTGTATCCAGCTTTCTGATGACCAGTTGTGACTCATCCTTTCAGTTACCATTCTTTCAGTCATTTGAACTATCCTTTATGCTAGGTTGGTTATGGGAATGGGAACGGAAGATAGATGAGTAGATCAACGAATGCTATTCTCTGAAACCACACACAGAAATTATACTATATCTATGGCGAGATGTAAATGCAATAATACTGATGGCTGTTTTCCCTTCTTTTAACAGTTACAAGGCAGTTGTACTTGCAGCTAATAATTTTGGTCGTTTTTTCACCGGTCAGATCACGGCAGCTGGCAAAGTTCCCCCAGCTAAGGTACGTATGTGTGGGAAAAATGTGTAATGAATCAATCATAAGCAGGTTAGCAATGCTCTTTGTGCCTTCATATGCTGATTACAATCTCTTCTAGTGAGTTTTCTTCTCCAGAGATTCTTTTTAGCCTTTCCCTAGTAAATCAAATGTAATTTCTTTTGATGTTGGCAGTGATTTGTTAAATTGTAACAAATGCTGAGTAATTTACAAATTAACGTCTCTCGAACTAAAGCGTAAGATACGCAGATTATAAAATTAATATAAAATCCGGCTTACTGTGCTGGTAAACAGTAACATCTGTCATTTCTACATGTTAACAACTTTGTCTGATGAACTACTATTACGGATAGGGTAATTCTGTAATTTTAATCATGACTTCAGGCTAAATAACATGACTGTTCCAATCATTGGCATCATAACTGAAACAACTTTCTAAAGTGATATGTTTCATTACAGACCTGTATTGAGTCATACAATCTTTTGCAACATTTGTGTTCTATTACTATAATACAAAATATAATCTTCTAATACTGTTTGATGGATTTCTTACATTATCTCTTCCAAAGTAGAAGGCAATTACATCCATTCCACACTGTGTTTTAAAATATTAAATGATTTTCTCATGTGCTGCAATGTTTTCAGTATTAGTATAAAAGTACAGACAATCGCACCAAATACTTCTGAAGGCGGAAGAGTAAATTCCGTTCTTCCTGGCTAACAGAGAAACTAGTTACCTTGGCACTCAGAAACTATCTGATGTCTGTTAATGATAATAGAATTCTTGCCAAGAATGCTGAAACTTGTTCTCCAGGTTACACAAATAGTTCCTTGCAAACATGTATTGAAAGCATGACTCAGTAGCCGATAGAATCTTTTGAAGTCAAACTTTCATTCTTTATAGTGACGATAAATAAACTTGAGTTTTGTGAACGAAGTCTGGCAAAACCTCATTAGTGTAAAGCTAACTAAGCCCAGTCAAAAGTGATGTTTTCTCTCTGTGTCAAACAGGAGGATAAATTATGCAAACAGTTACAATGAAACATAGCATGATATTATACTTTATAGAATTAAAGCAATTCAGTATCATCACTTTTCCTTCTGTTTTCTTTTTTCCTCCTAATTATTGTTTAGTATTCCTCAATTGCTAAGGGCAGTCAAACTGCACTGGGCTTTTAAAAGGTTTTCCTCCATTAAATTCTTTTCTAAATACATGTTTGTAGTTGTTAAAACATCGTAGTTCCTTTAAGAATGCTTGGATTTCTTATTGTGTAACCCAGTAATGCTGTGTTTATAATGGCACTGACTTAGTCATGCACCTGACTAGCTGTTTGTGTTTCATGCAAAGTTGTAGGAGAAGAAACAGAACGTGGAGATAGAATCAAGAGACAATTCAGCCTAGATTTGTTATGTGTCCAAAAATGCTCCAATTCCATTGCCTCTTGCCTAGGGCCAATTTAGTGCTGACAGTTAGTTGACTACATTCTTGTGTATAGCGCAAACAAATCTACTTAGCTGGAACTTAACATGTGATCCTGATTCTTTGCACTTGACAAGAGCACACTATAAATTGTTTTGGCGGTTTCTAGATGTGACTGAAGAAATTAGATTTTTAAACCACTGTTATTTACTTCTCTTGTATGGAATTAAAAGAATGAGACATATGACTTTTCCAGAAATATTTATTTTTTAATACTTATTCCAGTTTTCTAAAGCCGTGTAATGAACTGGAAATCAGACATTCCACTATGGGAGAATTCAACAGTACTTGTAGTGATTGATAATTTTTTCCCACCAGCAAAATCCTTAAGATTTGGAACTGATATACAATACCATTCATTGGTTAATATTTTCTGTTTTAAGAAGCTTTATGTTCTTAGACAAACAGCTGCTGTTGGATGCTACTTAAAACCACCCTATAGCTTCACTTTATGTTGATTCATGTCAGTCATTTAGTATTTATAATTTAGATTGGTATAAGTTATTATATTTCTTTGCTTGGATGTAGGTTCTGATCATTGGAGGTGGAGTTGCTGGATTAGCAGCTGCAGGAGCAGCTAAATCAATGGGAGCTGTAGTTCGTGGATTTGATACCAGGTAGAAATATATGAATCTTAAAAGATTAATTTATTTATTTTATTCCTTACTGTCACTGTTGGCTCCTGGAAACTGTCTGGACTAATCCCTGCAATTTTCTTGGCAAAGTTTTTCAGAAGGGGTTTGCAGTCGATACCTTCCTGGATTTGAGAAGGTGTCACTGGCCAAAGGTTATCCAGCTGCTTTTGTGCCCAAGGCAGGAATAGAATTCACATTCTCCTAGTTTCTAGCCTGGTTACTTAACCACTATATCAAAGTGGGTTTCAAAATTTATTAGTTAATAATTCATTTGTATTCTGTTGGTCTTCAAGCATAATCAGAAAAGTTTGCAAAGAGTTTATTGCCATTTCTTCTTAAAATAAATTTGTGGCTTTTGTGGCTTCTTTTTCAGAATTATTGAATAGCCCAAGTAGGCTGCATGACTGAGCACCACTATACTACATAGTGTAAGGAATAATTAAGATTTTTAATTTTTTTCTGGGTTGCACTTTAGTAATTCACATAAGATTTTGGAGTAAAGAAATATTACCTTGACTTACTTATTTTGAATACAAACATATTCATGTAGTGGGTTGCTAGTATTTTCTTTCATCATCATTATTATTTTTACTTCACAAAGTTGTCTATAATTCTGGAGCTTCTAATTGAGGTATTAATTAGCTCTAACCAGTGGTGTTCTTCTCCTGGATTGTTTTTCCTGAACCATATGTTAATTTTCTGAGCAGTTCAGAGCAATTGGAAGAAATCTTTCCCCACTTTTCAGGCCTAATCCTGCAAGGAACCCAGGAATTGTATTTCTAGTTTAATCCTTATCTTAATTGCCCTGTTGCTTTAAGTGTTTTCAGAAACTGCATCTGGATTAAGCTTTGTTATATTATAACAGCCTTAATGGTTTTTGGCAGTACACCCAGACTTTCTGTCTGTAGCTGAGCTTCTCCAGAGTTTTTTCCCCCTGAGTTTTTTGTGGTACTTTTATTCCTGGGGTTTGACTTTCTTAAAGGTGGTTAAAGGGTTGTTTTAAGCTTTTTACACTGCTTTAGTGATTCCTGGCACTGTCCTGCTGGGGTATACTTCCAACATGGCTGGAATAGCTGTTTACAGAAGGATTGGCATAGACATAGAAGAAATGGCTGAGAGGCAGGATGCAAGCTTGATATTCTGTGTAATTTTTTTACTGCCTTTCTAGGGGCATGTGATTTTTTCCTTAAATCTGGATGATTACTTTAGGATATCTTGTGAGGGGAGTGAGACCAGCTGGTATCTTTAAGTGGTACAAATAGATCTAACAATTTCTTCTCCTGGGTGCTTTGTTAGTTCACTGAGCACAGGAGTCTCTTGTCTATGGGGATTCTTCAATCATCCAGGTTGTGGTTGTCCCAAAGGTGCTTTTTTCAAGAGGCAACTGGACTTTCTTGATTTCCAGAAAGTCCAGTTGCCTCTTGAAAAAACACCTTTGAGACAGGAATCTCTTGCATTGCTTCGGAGTGGCCAAGGCACATGATTGCTCATTGATAATAAATGGATCTTCCTTCCAATTTGTTATAGTTTGCTTTAATGATAATATGGCATAGTAGCATGGCACCAATTGTAGAAAGTTAGCACCCACCCCTCTCCTAGAAGAATGAAATATTTTGAGAAATATTAAAAAGGAAGGATATATTTCCCTGGATGAGAAATGAAGAAACATGTTTTCTTAGAGGTAGAAAGCAGCCTCAACCTTCCTTAACAGCCCATAGCAGATGTCAGCACTTAAGTGATAAAGAGATAGATAGCTATATTCATAGGCAAAAATTCCCTGCAGCAAGGTCTGACAAAGACAGAATGGGATTAGTTCTCACTCAAGATATTAATTTGTTAATTTATCTCTTTAGCTTGGCATTTTGTAGCCCAAATATATCCACTCACTTTCTGAAGAGCTTAAATGACCTCTCTGCTAAAAGGTTTCACTTTATGAGCAAGAGTTGGCTGTATTTTAACTATTTTAATTCCTCAATATGCTCTGGCACTCTGCCTGATTTGTATCTCTGGGATGCAAGTATTTCTGAGGAAAAGGAAGGTATTCAGACAGAATGGTTTAGCTTTCCATGACAGCTGTGACTCATTGATCTTCACTGTGTATTCCCCCATTTCTAATCTAATGATTGGTATTTAGGGCAGCTTTTTGCAAGCAGAGAAACTTTTTGTATTATTGTACAGGTAATCCTTGACTTACAACAGTTCATTTAGTGACCATTCTGTATCCTGTGCTTTGTGTGATTGTACCGATGGAGGCTCACTCAATTTCACTGCACACATGTTGTGCATTGACAATAAAGGATTGAATTGAATTGGCCATTCAAAGTTACAATGTCACTGAAAAACGTGACTTACGACTGTTTGTCACACGACTGTTGCAGCATACCCATGATCACGAGAGGCTGGCAAGGCTAAGCGCCCCTCGATGTAAGCGACATCAAGTTGGCCGTGCCCACTCAGTTGCATGACCACCCAGCCATGCCTACCTCAGCCGGTCATTAGGGCAGAGAACCAGTTGTTAAATTATTTGAATCCCACTACTGGCTGTAACCCATATTAACTCCTTTTGAGAGAAGTGAAGGCTGGCTAAGTGGTGCCATCTTCTTAAACAATTCAGATTCTGGTTTCTTTGAATTTCTTTTGGGGATTATTATGGTAGTTCTCTCAGAGAATTAAAGCCATTTTAATATTTGTATATTGGAATGTAGGGAATAATCCATAGTACTGCATTGTTATTACAGAGGTAGTCCTTACCAACTACTTGTTCAGCAACGGTTGAAGTTGCAATGGCGCTGACCAAGTGGTATTTACAACTAATCCTTGATGTTTCAGTTGTCTCAGAGCCCCAACGTCACATGATCATCATTTAGGCTGTTAGTAACTAGTTTGCAATTACGATGGTTGCAGTGCTCCATAACCACATATTTGCCATTTGCAACCTTCCCTGATGGCTTCCCATGACCAAAGTCACAAGTTGCCCCCAATGGCTCTTTTCAGTCATTTCTCTTGATGTATTCAGGAATATGTAGAAAGACGAGCAGGATGCATTTTAGCCATTCATCAGGAAGATGAAATGAAAAGGATTCTATATCTGTAAAGCTTAAGAATACTAGTAGTTCTCACTAAACTCTGGTAATTGGGACCAGCAACTCCCATCTCTAACTGATTGTGGTCAGAAAGCATGCCATCATGCCACCACACTGGCTTTACAATGACCACTTCTAGTCATTAGGAAAAGATCATGTGGTCACCATGTGACTTATGCTGGCTTCCCTATTGACTTTTTGCTTATTGGAAGTCAGTGAAGGTCACAAGCAGCAGTCATGATTGTGACACATTGCAATGTCATGGGCCAAGTGCCAAGCACCCAAATCACCATCACGTAACTGTGGGAATATTGGGATGGCTGCAACTATGATGACTAGTTGTAAGTCTCCTTGTTTGGCACTGTCATAACTTTGAATAGTTGCTGAACAGGTGGTCAATGAAAGAGGATTGGAATTGTAGTAACAAATTTGATTGATTCCCTTCTTATTTTCAGGCCATATAGTGCAATAACCCTATTCCTATCACCACATTGAATGTTTATATTGTTATTTTGTTCTTATGCTTCTTCTTCTCATAAATAAGGCCACAGTGAAACAACAAAAATTATGAGGAGACTTATCAACAATAAAAATCATAATATCAAGACAGTAAAAACAATAACATACAGAAAATTTTTAAAAAGTTTGTTTAGTAAACAGGTAGGGATATTCATTCGTTCATGCATTGTATTTACATAGTTACTCATCTCATAGAAAAGTGAAGGATATATATGCAAAAATCCTCTGTTTTACTGTTTTAACATGAAGACTACTATTTTTGTTTGAGCTCCAGGCTTCCTGAAAATTTCAATTTTTATAACATCCCTGCGAGGTTAAGAAAGCAAGTCATTACAGACATTATTTCTATACTGAAATAATTCTTATTTGACAAATTCATCATCACTTTAGTTACACATATGAATATTTTCTAAGCTTCTTATTGGAGGTCATTTTTAAGGGAGAATATGATTTTTCTGGTTTGAAGACTCTTGAGCAGAGTTTTTTTTTCTGGTATTATGTATTATTTACATTTTGTTACATAGTATGTATAATTATGGTATATGCTCTTTTGTATTTGCTCTTTTCCTTGTTACTAAGTGTTTGCTTTATTTTCTACTTGGCAGAGCTGCTGCATTAGAACAATTTAAATCATTAGGTGCTGAGCCTTTGGAAGTTGACATAAAGGAATCGGGGGAAGGCCAAGGAGGATATGCAAAGGAGATGTCCAAAGAATTTATTGAAGCTGAAATGAAACTTTTT
Source organism: Myanophis thanlyinensis (assembly GCA_017656035.1). NCBI lineage: Eukaryota > Metazoa > Chordata > Lepidosauria > Squamata > Homalopsidae > Myanophis > Myanophis thanlyinensis. The sequence goes on along the minus strand of JAEANM010002725.1, from coordinate 3,158 downwards.
GCTAAACAATGTCAAGACGTTGACATCATTATTACAACAGCACTTATTCCTGGTGAGTATTCTGTAGAATATACATTAGTTTTTCTCTAGAATATTTGATCGGAGTAATAATCTTTCCTCCAATTCATATTGGAGAAAGTAAGTTAAAGGCCAAGAATTTATTGTAGTTCTGGAGTGGTGACTTTGATACCCAACAATATGGTGATTTTTGCACTATGTAGCAGGTTTGTGGTCTAAACTTCCAAGTTTATACAGGTAATCCATGAGTTATGACATAATGGAGCCTCCCTATCACAGTTGTAACTCATGGCAGTTGTAAAATGAATTTGTTTTTTACAGTTGTTAATCTCCACATTCATTATGTGAACTTTTGCTAGCATTAACTAAACACTGCAATTGTTAAGCAAACCAGTGGTTCACTATGGGTGCTCTATGACTGAAAAGCAGAACTAAATACCGATTTTCAGAAAACCATTGTAAAATGCAGGAATTTTGACTGTGGGATGCTGTACATGCAGCCTGGCTGCCCCATGCCTTTTATGTGACCTAAAAATAAGGTCACATAACTGGTGTGCAACTGACTATTAGCACTTTGAATCCATAAGTACTTCTCAGCTAGGTGTGTCAAAGCTTGAAATGGTTACCAAGTGACCAGTTGTAAATCAAGGATTACCTATAAGTTTATGTAAGTAAGGCTGATTCTTTGGGAATTTACAGAACTGAAAAAGTATTAAACTATTCTTATTTTTTCTAGAGAAAAATGTCAGAATGGGTTATTTCTATTAAGTACAAATTACAACTTTAACGTATTGTTTTTTTGTTTTTGTCTTTTCAGGTAAAAAAGCTCCGATCCTCTTTCGAAAAGATATGGTTGAATTGATGAAGGAAGGCTCAGTGGTCGTAGATCTAGCTGCTGAAGCAGGGGGAAATATTGAAACTACAAAGCCAGGGGAACTCTATGTTCACAAGGTAACTTCATCAAGTTCTTTATAACTGTACTGTTTTAGTATAAAGTAAGGAGTTCCTAAACTAACTGTCCCAACTTAAGGCTCTATGAAGTGGTTAGTTCCTAATATTTCTTATCTCCAAATATTTAGGATTCTGAATATTATAGTCTCATACTTAAACAACTTATACAGTAAGTTTCCTTACTTTGTTTACTCACATTTATGTGGAGCATAAATTTGTTTTAGTCACTATTGGCAAAATGTTGATCATTAATATATTTAGTGTTCTATGGGCAGACACATGCGATATAACTACTTGGGTCTGCTAACATGTTGTCCTCATTTTATGACCATTACATTTGGCAACATTTCAAAGTTATGACAGTGAATGGTGTTATGATCAGCCGTTGGAGTTCTGGCTATCCCAGTACATTATGGTCACCAGTTCACTCTTATGATTGGTTGCAGTGTCCTATGATCACCATTTACAAACTTCCCTGCTGGCTTCCCCAGAACGTCAGTGAGACAGACAGCAGGGAAAGTTGTAAGTCACTGCGCTAAGTCTCCCCAACCTGTGCATCCTCCCCCAGCCCTCTGCACTTGCACCATGCTGGCCATTTGCATATCTCTGTGCACCCTCCCCCATTCACCTCTCTCATAGCTTTGCCCATTGTCCCTGACCCTTGCCTACATCCTTGCATGCCCTTCATGATGCACAACTCTAATGTACTTTTGGTAACCCTCCCCAACCCACACCACATTCTCCCTGATTCTCACCTCACTCTCTGACTCACACAGCATCTCTCTCCACTTCCGTGCACCATTTTGCTTCCTCTTCCACTTGTTATGCACCATTGACCAGTCTGAGACTTACAGTTTCCTGATGGTTTTCCTCCTTACTTTGACACTGGGAAGCCAGCAGGAAAATGCCTCACCTAATGGACTGTTAACAACAACTGGGACTCCAGCAATTGCCTTCACTAATGATACAGTCATGCTTTAAGATTGCATAAAGCTTAGCTATGAAACTTCTGGTCCCAATTGCCATTATGAATTGAGGACTACCTTTATTTCCTTGTAATTTTTTTTTTCAGATAAATTGTGCTATAAATAAATAGGCCTATGAGAATAGATAATATTAAACTGTAAAAGCACAAAGTATGTTAATTTAGCCTTTTCTAATTTAATGAATAACATTTTAAAAAAATCTCAAGTTATCCTAATTGAGCTCCTGAGTTAAGATTTGATAGAAGACTTTCAGACAGGCAAGATTACAATCTTGATTGTAAGCAAAAATAAAGCCATTCACAACAGTTAATTGCCTGAATATATAAATTCTTTTTATAGCTTCAGTATTTCATCTTAATAGCTTCTTCTTCCTGGCTTTCTGAAATAATAGATACTTGTTGTTCTTGGAGGCCTTGAAACCAAGTTGCACTGTGTTTACTTAGCAGTCCCCTCTATCCTAAGAATCACTGGTTCTCACTTTAACCCGGAAGATGCCTTATAAACTCAATAAATTGCTTTCAAAAAAGTTAATAGGGAAAAATGCTTTATTTATGTCAATATTTACTGTCATGACTATATCTGGATTTTGAAAAATCATATTTTTTTTCTTTCCCTCCCTCCCCAAATTATTTCTAAGTTTATTTAATCGTATGTACAAATATATGACAAAGGACATGTAGAACTTTAATACTAATCTTCTGGAAAAGTGAGATCCATTAGGCCTGGAACCCTGAAAATTGGCCCCAAGCGGCAGCAACAATATTGAACAAGCTAGACAAGTAATCTGACTTGGCATAAATCTGTTTCTTATGTTTTTTCATCTATATGTTTTTGTCTATAGGGGATCACACATATAGGTTACTCAGACTTGCCCAGCAGAATGGCTACTCAAGCTAGTACCTTGTATTCAAATAACATCACAAAGCTTCTGAAAGCCATCAGCCCAGACAAAGAAAACTTTTACTTTCACGTAAAGGATGAATTTGATTATGGCACCCTTGACCACGTTGTTAGAGGAACAGTGGTAATGAAGGTAAAGGGGCTTATTTTCCTCCCTGAAGCTGAAGATGCATATTTTATTTAAGTAATCTTATTTACAGCTCTGTATTTGAATTTCCTGTGAGTGAAGTACAGTGGTACCTCTAGATAAGAATGCTTCATGTTAAGAAAAATCCAAGATACAAAGGGTCTCTCGAAAACTAT
>JAEANM010002724.1:1596-23841 GCA_017656035.1 Myanophis thanlyinensis | reverse complement strand
AAAAGTTCTCATGAGAACTAAACTTAAAGGAATGAAAACAAGATAAGAAGTTGCCGCTTCCAACTCCCCCCTTCGCCTACTCAGTGACCTTGCAATAGAAAACGTGTAAATGTGTCAAGATCTACATGGCCCTAATTTTTACTGTATAAAATGGCCTACATAATATAGCAGAACACCCCCATATAAAAATGTCCTTTTGGATCTTGACACCTGAATTATCTTAGTAGAATAATCATTTGATCTGTGGCTACTAAGCTCAGTTGAAAAGCATGCTCTCTATTACTTGGGCTGGTGATTGTATAGCAAACCCAGTGGTTTCTATGAAACTCAGAATAGGCAGTGATGGCACTGTCAGAAATACTTATATGCTAAAAAATTGCATTTTTCATTTGGCCAATGTGCTGATGCTGCATGGTCTGGCCTCTTTGATTTCTTTATGAGAAATTGTCATGTTGGCTAAGTCATGGAACATGTATCTAATAGGCCCATTGTAAAATCTTTATCATTTTAATTAAAAAGCAGAAAACAAGCAAAACTTGAGGTAAAAGCCACAAAATTGACACAGCTGGGGTTGAGGGTTTGTCATATCATATCCTGATTACAAATGAGAGGTTTAATACTATGCAAACATTATATTCTCTATTGGTTGGAAGAGAACTTGAGGGAAACTTTTCATTAACATTCTCCTACAAGGCATTCTTCATCAGATTCCCATCTCTCTTTAATTGGAATTAATTAATTCATTAATTTTTAATGATTCTTAACCATCTATCTCCCTTAGAGCCTGGCTCCTTGTCCAGTTTCAATCATGCTTCACAGTGACTAAAAATAATTCTAGAAGATATGAAAGGAGGAATAGCCATCTCAAAAATGGTAGAAAATATTTGAATATTTTCAAAATATTTCGAAAATACTTAGTAAAAATGGTGTAAGCTAGCCTTTCTTTCTTGAGAAGAAACAGTGAAGTTAAGAAATGCTATATATCTGACTCAGTGCTACGGAGCATGAAGTTCAAATATATTTCACATTTTCCTTTGGAAACTCAATTTTTCAGACCATTTGGAAAACAAACATTTTGAATTCCATTCTTCATCTGTCTTTGCCTCCTTGCAGTTCTAAAATTACTGGAATTTTAATACCAATAATTTTAATATGAGTCACCTTACCTGGAACGTGAGTGACATAAGAATTGAATTAATTAATTAATTAATTAATTAATTAATTAATGAAGGTCTAGGTGTGTTTGGGTCTTTTCCCGTGTAAGATTAATAGTATCTTGGTGATATTTCGGTGAGGTCCCACTTACCATCCTCAGGCTGGTGTTTTCTGCTTCATGCTAGTGCGAGCAACGTATGATCGGAGTTGTTGTCTCTCTGTAAATACTGGTAGAGGGGTTTGGTGTGCTGAGCTGGTTGGCTGTGTTACCCACCCCTCTCTCTCACACATACTTTAGTGAAAAAAACAATAATTTATGGAAAGAGTTAAGGAAGAAGTCTATGCCTTAATTTTCCTCTTCTTATTCTGATGTCTGTATGTGTTTCTTTTGGTATTGAAGAGCACAATTATAATATAATCATATATCTGTTATCTTATAATGCTATGGACTTGAAAGCTTTTTCATCTATCGAAGTCTAAGTTTAAATAGAGTGTTGGAAAATAATTGCTTTAGAAAGGGCACGTGCAACATTGGGCACAACACTTGAAAAGTTGTTTCCTTTTCAGACAGTCTCACTTTGACACATTTGACAAATTGGATTATTATTTCCTTCTTTTATTTGCCTGAGGTTAATCAATATTTGATATCCCAATCTATTACTGGATTTTAGCCGTAACCCTAACCAAGATGGGAGTAAAGCAAAACACATCAACAATCTTTTCTTCTTGATTTTGCTTACTTTCAGTTGGATTTGCAGCCCAGACAATTTTTTTACTTGATCATTCAATGTGCTTTGTTCTGGTGTATTTATGTATTTACTTACATTCCCTTTTGTATAGCATGATAAAAAATACCTGGTTTTTATGCTGATGGATTGGCACTCATAGCTCACTGGATTGTTCAGGGAAATTGCAAAGTAGTTTGTTTGAGTTTGACAAGCTTTGAAGAAAAGAGAAATATGCCCATGTACAGTTTGTTGTCAATTTACCACCATTAATTCAATGATAATTCAAAGTTATAGTAATGCTGAACAAAGAGACTGGCTCCTGAAATTATGGCTGTTGTAGCATACCACAATTATGTGATCAAAATTTGGGTGGTTGGCTGTCTACCCACACTTACAGCCACAAGGACACTTAAGCTTCACCACCACCCCTATCTCTCCCTCATCTGTGCCTTTTTTTGATCTCAGATGTCCAACCTGACCTTTTGTGAGGCAACTATTGGCCATGTGAGGCTTTCTACTCTAGTCATTGATGGTGCTTTTTTGTGAGAGTGGGATAAGATGGCCTCATGTAGTTAACTTCTTTATGAAGTCCCAGGGTGGGCACATTTCATCAGTAGCAGAAGCATGAAGACACCAAAAGTCATCTGGGATGGTTGAGTGCAGCTCAGTAGGGACCCTAAGAGTACAAGATGGCAAGGGTGGGTACAGCTGACACTGGGATAGGGTAGCTGAGATGTCCCAGGCCAGCTCCATCTTTATACTGTGTTGATAGCAATAGCAATAGCAATAGCACTTACTTATATACTACTTTATAGTGCTTTCCAGGTTTCTCTAAGTAGTTTACAGAGTCAGCACATTGTCCCCAATAATCTGGGATCTCATTTTACCCACTTTGGAAGGATGGAAGGCTCAGTCAACCTTGAGCCTGGTGGGATTTGAACCAGAAGTCAGCAGAAGTACTGCAGTACTACAGTACTGCACTCTAACCACTGCACCAATGAGGCTCCTTGATGGAGTGACTGGGGCTTCCTAGGGTACTGCTCCTTTGTGTCATGCTGCTGTGGCAGCTGAGGCTTCTTGGGCACAAAGGCTTTCACTGATGACCTGGGCTGAGGCATCTGAGGGTTCAAAAGGCCATGGCAAACTAAAAAGCCTCTTAACTGCAGTATGGCAAGCAGGATATCACACAAGGTAGAGTGTGGGGTGACCAAAAAGGACTAAAAGGTGGGGGGGGGAAAAGGGTGAGCAGGGGAAATTACATTACTGAGGCTTGGTGTTAGGTTCAGAATGGCTTGGATTAAGCTGGGTCCTCAAGTAACAAGAAGTGGAATTTAGTGTTTTACCTCAACAGGAAATGCTAGGATTGTCACTGCTAAGCAATGCAGTCATATGATGTTCTGCTTTATGGCTGCATCACTTATTGATAGAAATTGAGGTCCCAGTTGTGGTCATAAATTGAGGACGACCTGAATAGGTAAAAGCATGCTCTTATTATGTATCAAGTATATTTTGTCACTGTTGCATATAACATGTTCTTAAGTAAAACCACAGTAGAGAAGGGGTGGAGTGCCAGTGTCAAAAGGCGAATATGGCCTATTTTTAGGAATTTCAGTAAAAAGCATAAACTCTCTGCTTTCGGAAATCAGACAGTTTCTTATTTCCACCATCCATATGAAATAGTCCTGCATAGTTTATGCCTCTTGAGATCAAAGGCAATCTTCTCATTATATACTGCAAACTGCCAGATGCCTAACAATGCAATGGTCTTGTAGTTCTGTATTGGGCAGATTGCAGAACAATTGATATTTCGTGCTCCCAGCGATTGTTACTAACTCATCACAACCCCATGGACAATGTTCCTCCAGGCCTTCCTGTCCTCTACCATCCCCCCTGAGTCCATTTAAAGTGACTCCATCCAGCCACCTCATTCTCTGCTTCTTCTTTTGCTCTCAATTGTTCCCAGCATTAGGCTCTTGTCCAGTGAGTCCCAGTGGTGGCCAGGCCTACAGTATTTGATATAGGATTCCTATTGCAAATCTGGTATTTTAAATTAAGCAGCATTGAAAGTGGACTTTCTTGCAACTGGGAGAAATTCCATACTTCTTTGAACAATGTCTTTTATAGTAGCAAAAATGGAGGTGAATTTGACAAAATACATTAAGTATGGGGATATGTTACTAATGACAGTGACCATAATATAATTTTATCCCTACCAATTTCACTTTCCTTCTGTGCAGTGTTGCAGCAGAAGAGGCTTCAGGTGCAGAAAAGAAAAGAAAAAGAATGGTTGCCAAGACTATTTTAACTATAAATTCTCCTTGAAGCCTCTTTTGGGAGGATTCTTACTTACATATATTATTTTGCAGTCATCTTTAATGCCATTTCTAAGACAGCTGGGTGCACAATTGAAAAGCTTTCCTTTTTTCCCTATCTAAATTACAGTTACTTATGGAGAAACATGAATGTGAATGATTTATCAAGGCCCAAATTGCAATCTAGTAATTCATGCAAGCCATCAATATCAGCAGAATCATGTTATGACCTGTTATACCCTGGACCCATAGGAAGATCCACATTTTCTTTCGCTGAGGGCAAAAAAGAAACAGTGCCCATATACTCCGTAGTAATATTGATCAGTGCTCATATAAATCTGAGATATTTGGCAGGATTCCTCAGCTATATTATACTTCAAATTTCTGGTTTTTTTTTCCAAAATTTGGAACTTAAATTTTCAATTTCATTAGAGATGTAATTAGAGTCCATATCTGAACCAAGCAAGAAGCTAGCTGAAGTGTGATGCTTTGTAGTTCAGTCATAAAGGAATAAGAGATGTGCAGGTTCCTAATCAAGTGGAAAAGGTTTACATTAAGTATTCAAAGGGTAGGAGGTGAGAGTTAAGAATTAATTAAGACCACTACACTTGTTAAATCTCAAGTCCCTTTACTGAAATCCATTATTCCCATTTAACAATTTCAGGTCAGGATTGTTTCTATGTGTGTGTAAAATCACTTTGGATTAGAAGTGATGCCTCAAAACATTGCCTTGGAGCAACTTGATTCAATGTTCTGAAACATGATGCGAAATGCAGTTCACCAGACCATCATAGTTCACTAGGTAGTTCCCTCATTTCACTTACCTTATTTCTACTGATTGCATGTTCCTGACCTATATGTGAGTTAAAATTAATACAACTACACTTTTCTACATCTACTATTTGCAATGTTTATTTAAATGTGCCTGTTTAATTAAAATGTGTTTAAAATATGTATTTTAAAGATAGACAAAGAAAAAAAAAAGATTTTGAACATTCTTTTTAAACTATTTTGTGTACCAGTGTGGAAATGGGAAAAATTAGTCTGGAAATAAGAAACCAAATCTCATAAACCTGCAAGCTCCAAGATAACAGAATAGCAGAATAACAGAGTTGGAAGGGAACTTGGAGGTGTACCAGTCCAATCCCCTCTCATGCAGGAGACCCTATACCATTCCAGACAGGTTGCTGTCCAGTCTCTTCTTAAAAACCTCCAGTGATGGAGCACTCACAACTTCTAAAGGCAAAGCCAATCCACTGGTTAATTGTTCTCACTGTTAGAAAAGTTCTCCTTAGTTCTAAATTGCTTCTCTCCTTGATTAGTTTCCATCCATTGTTTCTTATCTTGCCTTCTGGTGCTTTAGAAAATAGGTTGACCTCCTCTTCTTTGTGGCAACACTCAAATATTGGACACTGTTATCATGTCACCCCAGTCCTTCTTTTCAATAGACACACCCAATTCCTGAAATTGCTCTTCATATAAAATTTAGCTTTTAGTTCCCTAATAACCTTTGCTGCTGTTTTCTGTACTCTTTCCAGAGTCTCTACATCTCATTTATAATATGGTGACCAAACTTAAATGCCGTTTTCTAAGTGTGGCCTTAGTCTAAGGCTTTATAAAATGTTACAAACAAACACTTCACATGATCTTCATTCTATCCCTCTGTTAATACAACCTAGGATTGTGTTGGCTTTTTGGGCTGCTATTTGAGTATCTCCTGGAGCGTTGGCTATTCCTGCCAGTTTGGTGTTGTCTGAAAATTTGATAAATTTTCCTTCTATTCCCTTTATATGTCTATATTTGTATGGGTACATACTACCCTGAGTATAGGTTTAGACAAAATGGCATCCATTGTACCTTATTTAATTTTATAAAGCTAATAATGTTCCACATCATCTTTCAGTTAAAATTGTAAAATCTGGAACTGATATTTAGAGTGGGCTTTATTAAGACCTCAAAAGTTTCAAGATTGTCTTAGAATAATTGTGATATTTATAATAAACTCCTGGGATCCAAATGTCTTTAGTATTAGATAACCTAAAAATAGTCTTAGCATTGGGCTACTAAAGTTCATTGGCTCAAGCAGAAGTCATCAGCACTTCTTTTTTTTAATCCAAATTTTCATGGGAAAAGATTTGGTTCATAAACTGTCTAAATAATTCATTTATTACATGAGAAAAGATATTATAGGAGGGCCATTAACTGTCTCAAATCAGTGGCTATGATCATTCAGAGCCATAAAAAGCACATTTGAAGCACTTCATCCGTTTTCCAGGCAGAGATCCCATTATAAAAAAAGAGAGTAATAATGCAATGTAATAATTGTAAAGATATAAAAGGGTTTAGTACTTGAGTGATAGAATCAGTATTTTTCTTGTCACCAGTGTTTATTTCTCTTTGTTTAATGCCTTTTAAATGTGTGAAATATTCCTTGTTTTGGTATCTTTTGTTATGATTTATATCTGCATTACAATCACACTGTTTAAATGTCACTAAACAAAGGATAAATTTGTATTCACAAGAATGCATGGAAGGCATATTTTCTATGGTTATGAAAGAAAAGAAAAGCATAGGTAAGTTAGATGAATGTATTTAGTGTATATATATTAGATAAAAGAATAAAAACATATGGAAATATTGTGTTTATCACATGTAGAGCTAGATACAAATTGCCTGTTGAAATATATTTTTTTTTAAATATAGGTTTGACAGTTTCTCTAAATTTCTCCAGAGGAGAAGAAATTCTCCAATAATTTCTCCTAGGAAAATATCAACTTATCAGTAGCATTATCTTCATTGTTTCTGAGGTTGCTTAAAGTGTCTTTGCTCATGATTTAATGGAAATATGGGACATCTCCTGGGTTTTATGTAACTGAAGAGCTAACTATGGAGTGAAAACCAGAGTATTGGAATAACAACCAGTGGAAAAATATAAGAGTTTCTTTTCTCAAGAGGAGATGGTGGTGATGGTTATGATAATGATTGATGGTGATGATGAGTGTACAAGATAGAGTATAAAATGAAAGGGGATATGAATGCAACCCATACTTAGTGTGAATAGCGACCCCTGGCCAGAGTTACAGCAAGAACTGTTCTGGAATTCAGCTATTGAATTTTTTCAGAGTCAAGAAGGAGCTAGAGAACTCATGATTATGTTCTCAGTGAACTCAAATTGCATGCTTAACAGCAACTTTCAGAGAAAAATGCTTGTTTGACATAGGACTTCCATAGGTACAGAAGGTTTCTTATTAGAAGTGCTAACCTGGAAGCTAGCTCCCAAATATTACACAATTCTACTGAACTGATTGCTAATGTTAAATCTGCAGGGGGAAATATTCAGGGAGATTTTCACAGTGAACTCACAGATCTTGCTGAATTGCTGTCTGCAGAAAAAAAAAGGGTCCATTACTAATTCTACAGTTCTTGGCCTATCTTGTCCATTTTCTTCCTTCTAAGTAAATGAGCTGTGGCAGCAGAAAAGACAAGGCATATTTGCCTTCAATTACCTTTCCTTTTCATGTTTTGCCAAAGGGAGCTTAATATACTGTTTTAAAATATGGACTTTTTGTGTTTTCTTAGAAACTATTTTGCTTTATCATTTTATCCTTTTAATGCAGCTGTCATTAAAAATTATAAAGGGCATAAACAAATGCATCTGTCATTGGTGTTACCTCATAGCAACTACATAGATAGATTTTCTGTGTGAAAACTGTCCCTAACCTTGTCGTTCAGGACTCCAAGGGTGCACTCATATTCCTGTAACTGAGTCCATCCACTTTGCTGCTGTTCATTCTCATCTTCTCTTTCCTTCCACCTTCCCTAGAGAACTTAGTTGCATAGTGTAGAGTAAAAGAACCCATTTCTTTCATATTACTTTCAATTATGCCTCTCCAAGCCAGAAGACAAATAAGTAGGCAGGCACAAATTGTACTTCTACTTCTGTGATGGTTTTCTTTATGTTTCTTTTTTAAAAATCGGTTTCTTAACCATTTTTTTTTCTCCAGGCACTGCTACCTTACTTACTTAGCAATATCATGCAACACATTTGGCTCTTTGCTTTTAACCTGCCTGCCAGGCACAAAGCAACTAGGGTGCTCATTACTGATCTTCTGCTTGGACATATGAATAGCCTCTGGCTGCATATAATAGGGGATGGTGCTTCTTAACTATATGAATAACATTAAAACAAGGCACAATAGTATCCCTAGGGTGCCTTGTAGCAAGCTGAAATTTCATCAAAATGACAAAAAGCACTTTGTGATTTGCACATAACATTGTAACACAAGTACAAAAAGAGTGGTGTTTCTACTTCACAATACACATTTTGTTATTTTTCCATCCTTGGAACATGCATAGAGAATTGTGCATATCAAAGGTATATAAAACATCACAATATAATTTCTACATCTTAAACAAATCCTAGAAATTTAGCGTCTGTGCCTTACTTAGTATCAGTAAGGTGCCAGAACATGCATAGAGCATATTAAGAATACCAAATTCTACAAACCACTCTAAATCAACATTGTTTTGGAAATCTGTGCCTTTACAACTTAAGCAGTATTAGCAGCACGTGTTTGAGGAACCAAATGTGCACACACATAAACCTTTGGATTAATGTCTGCCAAATAAAATACCACATATATAAAATGCATCTTCCATGTTAATCCCTTCTTAGTTAATTAAGAACAAGGTGTTGTAGCTTAAACAGCTAGACAGGTAGAACACTTCCACAGGTGACAAAGTGCTTAAATGCAGTTTTGCCTTCAACACTTCACTCTCTGAATCTAAATCTACTTTGCAGCAGACATACTTTGTATTGATCAGATTGGGGAAAAAAGTTTGGAAAAAGGCTTATCAAATCACAACTCACCAAAGAGTAGGCCAGTTGCTGGTCAGAACTTTCAAAACAGGCAAGTTTTTTTTTTTCCCCAAGATAAGGAGATTTGAAATGATCATTTTGAAATTGGAATGTTTTTGAAGTCAAATCCTTTTACATTTTCTTGATTAGAAGAAAAAAATAGCAGTGATACATTTGATCAGTACACCCCATCTGGCCATCTACTTTAGATTTGTTTTTCATGTATTTTTACATAACAAGTATATTTTGGGCTACTTGGATTTTCTCAGCAAAAGGGAAGATATTCTCCTTTATTCTTAATATTGAAGGAACATAATAGAGTTCCAGGCCCTCTTCGGTTCATTAAAATAGCATTTCTGTAATTAAAAGTAATTTTGGATCAAATTCCAGAAGGAAAGTACCAAAACAGAAGACTGCTTCCTGGATCCTATCTCTGCTTGTACAGTTTTTTTGCATGCAATTTTTAATGAGGTTTCCATATAATGGTAACTATTGTTACCCTAACCAAAACTGAATGGCTTTAAATGATAACTGAACTATCAGTTGTAGAACTTCTTACAGTCTTTCAATGATTCAATTTCGCTGCACAATGCTGTGCATTGACAATAAAGGATTGAAACTATGATAGTTCTTGACTGGTTAACTAAATTACAAAGAGAGAGAGATCTGATGTAAAACAATCTTGATATTCAATTGTATTATAAATACTAATGTAATCTAAATAAATCAAAGTTTAATACAATATTTTTACAATAAAATGTGGCACCACGCACATTTGCCTAAAACTTTAGCCTTGTGAGAACCCAATACAAGTAAAAATCCTAGTCCTTGTGAATTTTTAATCCATGATTTCAGTTACGGTGGGCCTTTGTGCAAAGATTGGGGTAGGCAGGATGGCAAGAATACATCTATTCAAAGCTAGCAGTGCTGTAGTGACTTTCTGCACCGTGTGTTATCAAGATATTCAAAAACATCCCCTAAAATTCTCAACTTTTTAAAAGAAATGTCAGAATTCTTCAGCAATAGATATTTGGGTTGGAATTTACTTCTGAAGCATACATTTATCTGATCTCATACAGGCTGTGAAAGAGCCCTCCACTTAATAATGCTTTGAGCACTGAGAATTGAGGTAATGTTTTGGCTCATGGTGTCAATGAAAGGGAATATATCCTTAAGTAACCTGGATATACTCCCTTTTTTCAGGCATTGCAGCTGTAATACAGAAAGTTACAAAGAGCTAGTTGTTCAGACAGCTTGGGGACATTACACCCTCCTAATATCCAATTTTATTTGTACCTTTCTAGTTCAGTGCTGGAGAAGAAATAACAGGAATCAAATCATAGGTGACTTCTATTGACACTCTTGCAGTATAGTCAATCTGATTAACTACATAACAGAATTATGCCATCATGATCAGTATATAATCACTAAATGGTTAATATGACTATAGTTCTGGCATATGCTTATAAAGGACTGACCATAGAATGGTTACATTGACATACAGTTTTGCATTGTCAGAATTATATGGTGACAAATAAATGAAAATAGTGCCAGAAAAACAGTTTCCATGCTTTCTGCTCTCTTGCATTCATGTGCATTTTTTAATCTTCCTGTTCAATATTGTTCTTTGTGTTACTAGTTTTTTTTTTTTTTAAATAGTGAGTTCTGCCACATAAAAGCATGTAAATGCATCCAGTTACTATAATTTGCATGCACCTGCTTAATCTTTTAAAGGTGTTTTGCTTCTTTTTCTCTGTTTATAAAATGTTATATAGGAGCAAGTGGAAGCGAGTAGGAAAGACATGGATGAATACTGAAATAAAAGAGCATCATCAAAATTGGATGGATTTCAAAGCATTTGATTTGGGAACAGAAAAAGTTGAATAAAGTATATGTGTTTTATAGTCACATGCCTCTGGGGAAGTTCTTAAATATTTAATAATTCGTGAAAAGGGATGATTGCTTACAGTGCCAGAGCAATTATATTTTTTGTTTGTTTTACATTTTCTGATGAATATGAATAGCAGAGTAAGAGGGTGATTAAAACACACGAATTGCACAATTTGTCACTTCAGTTGCTGAAACAGTTTAGAAGAATCCCCAATCTCAATTTTTTTTTTGCCTTGAAATTTGTTTACTTAGAAAAAAAATTGGTTCTGTTTTTTTTCTGTCATCTTTCCTAAACAGGTTTTAAAATGTCTTTTCTTTTAAATTATTTTTCCCCCTCATGAAGGAAGAACAGATAACCCCTTACTCCAGCCTAATATTATATATGCCAGGTCAGTGGAAATCCTCATAAACACCACAGGCTCTGTGCAGTTGTTCTCAAGTTAAACCCCGAGGCAAGATGGTGTGGGTGAATTTAGCCAATCTCCCTGGGGATAATTCTAGTTGTGCTCTTTGGCTACAGTCTGAATATGATAAGAAAGTCTATGCAATCCGCCCAGCAAATCTACAGTTCCTTTAAAGAGTGTTATGTTTAACTAAACATGCACATCTCCATCTTCGGCCTAATTTTACAATTAAGGCTGCTGATAGGAAGCACTGAAGTTGTTTGAAATGCTTCTTTGAGGAAGTTCCTGAATATAGATCTGAAATATAGTATAAAAAATGATATGAGATTGTATAGTAAAAAAAATCAGGCGGATGAACCTGGGGACTTTTCAAAAGATGCAGCAGTTAAACTTATTTGTTCAATTGTTCTACTGTTAACTATTATTATTACCACTAGTACTATTACTGTCTCCTTTTTTCTTCTCACTTTTCAGTTTGCTCCTTTCTATCCTTAGTTTTATCAGAATGATTATTCAGAAAAAGAACATTTTGCTTATCTTTGATGGAAACAAAAATCAATAATTGCTTTCATCTGTATTTTTTAAATGAACAGCAAGCTACCCCATTAAGCAGTAAATTCCCAGTTATGAGTCCTTTTTTCATAATAATTAAAATGGATAAGAATATTTGGAGTGAATTGTTGCCTGAAATATGTGGCAATGCTTTGAATGTATAAAACTACCTAATTGCCAATATTATTCCTACAGTTTTATGGGGAGTGGGTCTAATTAGAGTTGAAATCAGTTTGTCCTTCCTGATATTTCAGATTAGGGATTGTTCTTTTCTTAGTCCAAGTGGTTGGTAAATTTCCATTTGCTACATTAAATAATATCCATCTTCTAGCTGTGATATACAGCAGTATCTGCCTCATCAATGTTATCCACCCAGGATAATACTACAATGAAATACTAATTGAGAATTCTAATGTTGATCATTCTGTTGGTTCCTGGATTTTTGAGGATATTTGTTACTTAACAATAAAATTACAGTTCTAGGATTATTCCCATAGGGAGGTAGGAAAAAGTAAATTTGAGCAGATTTCTTTAACAGTGCTGGTGTATTTTCTCCCCTTGCCCTTCAGGGATCTCTTTCATAAGGAAATTGACAATAGTAGGAGGAGAGAAAATTGTATAGAACTTTTGAGGAAGATCAATGTTACCTATGCTATCCTTCTAAAGATTAAAACTGAGGAGAAAATATCCTTTCAAAGGATAAACTAGATAAAACACCGAAACTCAATGTGTAGAGTAATTTTTAAAAATAACTACTAATATCTTCCATTATTTCTGGCTTTTCTTCACAGCACCAAGGAAAAATTGGTGTTAAATTTAATGTTGGAACAGATGATATCGCAATTGAAGAAGTCAACGCAATCATTAATGATGGGAAATACCATGTAGTACGTTTTACAAGAAGTGGTGGTAATGCCACGTTACAGGTGGACAACTGGCCGGTTATAGAACGCTATCCAGCAGGTGAGAACATAAATACAATGTGGTGGATTTGTTACAGGGATTTAAAGAGTTTTTTTCTTGCATAGGTATGTAGGATCTTTGCTTCTTCAAGATGCCTAATTGTTCTTTGCTGCCATTAAAAATGTTTGTACCAATTGTTAAAATAGCATTTTTTTACGTTTTAATTTCATTACATTGGACAGATGAATAAAACCAAGGAGTAAAGGTGTCAAAATTATTTGAAACCAAGTTTTAAATAACAATAACACAGTATTAATGTATTATTGTTCTTAGATAATGCAAAGGCTTTGACAAAAATAGCTTAATATATTGAAAAACTATTTTAAAAATCTGGAATTAAAATAAGTACTGGAAAACAGTAGAAAAACTACTATTAAGCATAAATTGTGAAGTAGCAAAATATTTTACAGCACTAATTTAAAGAAGAATGGGATTAATTTTACAAACATTTGCTAGTTGTAGTTCACCAGCTGCTCATTTTAAGTTGTCTCATCAAAATCTGTCCAACATATGGTTTGTTCCCCCCAAATAATTTTTTTGTTTCTCGTTAGATGAGCTGTGGTATGGCTTCTGCAGATCATCACTTATATTAAGTATTTTTAATTGGCCAAAACAATAGAGAGCCTTGTGACTTGCACAAAACCATAATGTTGAATGCTGAATCTTATGAAAATGCTGTGACTATCCTACAATATTATAAATTGGAAAAAATGAATTTTAGAGAAATAGATACAAAAATATGCATAGTTTTATACAGTGTCTAAAATAACAATACTTGATACAAATGAAAACTGAGGTAAAAGTGAATGAGATAAAAAATAATGAATTAATACAGGCATTTCTTCAATTCTTTTTATAATCAAGATACTCTGATGTCACTGAGAGATTTTCACAACATGAAACTAAAGTTCCCTTTCAACATTTTATAACATAGGAGTTATGCTTTGTGGTCTTAAACCCAGTTTGGCTGGACATTGCCATTCTTTACTTCCAGTCATTTGTAATAAAAGTCTAAACAAAGGAAAGGTTGCTATTTCACCTGTCTTCTATACTCTGAGACCAATTAGCAAATTTATGATTTTTTTTCTGGTTCTACTGTCAGTTGCCAATTAATAAGCTGTGATCCTCTGAACTAATGAGTGGCAAGAATGGAGGCTTGTGTAGACTTTCGAGGTTTTCCAGTATTTAAAATAACAACAGTGGAACTTTGCTGATCTTTAAAATCAGCATCTGAGCTCCAATTTTTGGTTCTTTGGTAAAGGATGTGAGTTTAAGAAGCCATTATCCAGGGAAGCATTTCTTTTGTCATTCCTTTTTTATGAGAAATGCATATTTCTTATCATAAATTGTTGGCTGGCCTTCATGACAATTAAAATAATATATTGATTATACTTGCTTAATTTTAGTGTCTGTGGATTTACTTAAAATTTTATCTCCTGCTGTTAGTTTATTTATTATCTTATTTGTTATTTTCATTTCCTATATACTGCATGCAATTTGGGGAGGGAGGTTGAGCTTTTTAAAATTAAACTTTCACTTAACTTTGATTTTTAATACTCAAAAGCAAGTTTAAAGTCTGTGGAACAATAAATAACTCTGTGCTGCAGAATTCTTAGGCATTTGGATTTAATACTAACACTAAGTCATTTCCTGCATTCTTCTCTTCCTCCCCCGGAAAAAGAAAACTCAGGAAACGTTCCATAAAATGTTAAACAAGTGTTCACAGTCTTTCTGTTGATTTTAATAGTTTCTTGCACACTACAGCAGGGCCTAATTAAAGCCATAGTTTCAGTCATAACTCAGAATTCCCTTGTGCATCTTTTTGCTCAGCTCAGGCCAGTTGTTCTCAATCTTTAATTTTCTTTAAGCTTTTACCAATATCATGATGGTGCCTTTGTAATATAACAGCAAAAAATGCTGTTTTGTTTTGTTTTTGCACTTTGTCTTGGTTTAACTCTGCCATTATAACACCTGTTTTACTTTTTGTGCTTCTTGTTTAATCTATAACCCACATTCAGCATCTGGACCCTTTTCAGTCAGATTTCTGGCCCAGCTATGGGACTAAAACTCCATTGGGCACATCCATCCTTGCTCTTCTTGATCTTTTAGTGGCTTTTGATACCATCAATCATGGCATCCATTTAGGTCGACCTAAGGAGTTGGGGGTAGGCAGTGCAGTTTTGTGTTGGTTCACCTCCTTCTTCCAAGGCCAGTCCCAATTGGTGATAAAAGGGACCAAGAGGTTCTGCTCACAGCCCCTCCTTTGTGGGGTACCATGGGGCTCAGTGTGCTCTCTGATTCTTTTTAACATCAACATGAAACTGCTGGGCATGGTCATCTATCACCAAAAGACAAAGTAACACAAATAAGCTGATGATATCCAGCTATATAGTTCCATCCCAACTGAAGTGAATGATGGAGTAGACATCCTTTCATGGTCTCAGGAAGCTGTGGGAGTCTAGAAAGGGAACAATGCACCTCAACTGAAATCTAGTAAGACAGAGCAGCAGTGGATAGGTCCCTATGTGTCTAGGAGTTTATCAGTTTTAGTCCTGGATAGAGCATATAACTTAGGGATCCTCTTGGAGTCACAGCTCCTGCTTGAAGAGCAGGTGGCAACTGTGGCCAGGAGACCCTTCACCCAACTTTGCATTGTGTGCCTTCCTGGACAGGGAATGCCTCTGCTTGGTTATTCATGCCCTGGTCATTTCCCAATTGGACTATTGCAATATGCTTTTTTTGGACTCCCCTTGAAAAGGATCCAAAAACTTCAACTGGTACAGAATGTAACTACATGAACCATACTAAATGCCTAAAGAAGGGCATATATAATACCATTGCAACACAAATTGCACTGGGTGCCCGTTTGTTTCCAGGTCCAATTCAAAGTGTTGGTTATTACCTATAAAACCCTACCAGGCATAGTACCATGCTACTTATAGACTTGGCTTCACCCCATCACATCAGCCCATCCCAATCCTTCAGACAGGTAAGGTATGCTACTAATCCCATCAGGTTTTTTTTTTTTTTTTGAGAAAGACAGCTTTTCTGCCACTTCCTGTATAATAGGGAACACTTTGCCCTCAGAGATGAGGAAAGCCCCCAATCTTTTGGCATTCTTTGTAGCCTTGTGTGGGTTATATATACAGGCTCTCCCAACACTAGTATTAATAACTGCTAATCTCCCATCTTGGAATTCTTTACCTTCTGAAATTTTTGGAATGGAATGGGATGGAATGGAATAGAATCATTCTTTATCGGTCCAATGTGATTAAACACACAAAATTGTCTCTGGTGCGGAAGCTCATGATGTACATATAAATCAGAACTACTAGAGAGCATTTCACCAAATCTGCCATCTGCAGCAGCATCTTTAATGGAATCATATATGTATACATGACTTTTTATAATGTTTTACAATTTTAAAACTTTTAAAATTTAAAATTTAATTTAAAAATTATTACAATTTTAATGTTTAATTTTATTGATAATATTGTACACTACCTAGAGTGAGATACATGGGCAGTTAAGAAATATAAAATATAAATAAACAAGTACCCTCAAGCCACCGACATGGCAGGCAATAATATTTTGTCCATTTTGGACTGGTTTGTGGTTTGTTTGTATATGCAAGCAATGGCCTACATACATAAGGCAATGATGGTTATGTGGTCTATACTGGATGCCTTGAACTGACACAGAAAATTATAAATGTTTCCCACTGAATTACAGTTATCTGCTGTCATCCATTCCTCTTTTCCTTTCCCAAACTGCTTACAGTTAACTTTATCATCAACTCTTCCATAGATTGTTATGGTCTTTGACCCATTTGTCAGTGAGTCTCCCCACCCACTTTTTTTTTTAACCTGCACTGCTGCTGCTAGGTGGAAAATGTGGAAGTGATTCTCATAAGGGAAAATTCCTGTTTATGGATTCTCCTTAGTTGAAGAAATAGTTATTGCTGCATTAGGGAAGGCTGGTGAGAGAAAGCAGCTGTTTCAAGTTTGGATCAGTGAAGCCAATTTTCTTTTATCCCCTATTTCCAAGGCAAACTAAAACTGTCTCTTTTTACAGGACTGTTTGAAATTCAGCAAAGAATACTGTGGTACTATTTCATACGTTGAGCAGTCAACTGAGGAACTCAGGATTTAGATCCCCAAACTGGACTCTTTTGAAAAAAAAAAAAAAATCTACCTTGGACTTCCATCAACTCCAACAAATCTGACTAGTGGACAGGAATAAAGGGCGTTGTAAATCCTCTGGTGAACCTAGGTTAGAGAAAGCTAGATAATAAGCCTTGAAAGAGAGAAACTTGTGTCTCTGAAGGCTCTTAGGAATTTGTTTTTGAGTGACTGAGTGAGTGACTGAATGGTCACATTGACAAGGAATTCTATTACACAAATACTGAAGAGCAGATATTTTTCCTTATATTTCTTTAATGCTTTCCTAATCCATTATATACTTTTTTTAAGCAGGTAAGGGGCTCTTCTATTTTTGGCTATGAATTGTTTCTAGCCACTTCTGCTATCTAGAGCCAATTTAGTTTCAGAGCCTCTCAATTCTTTTGCTTTGTCAACTATAATTGTTCGAGGGAGTACAAACATATCCAGCCTATCATTATCTGGTGCAATAGTTTAGACCAAGCTATGAATTTTGAAAATATAATTAATGCTTATTAGCATGACCTCGATGTGTTTTAGGTACCTGTTTAAAAAATACATGTTACCATGGCATCTGCTTTTTAACTTATCTCCTGTACCTGCATCTGGGTTTAATTAAATATTCACAAGATCAGCAGGTTAATTAAGAAGTCTTTTCATCTGAACTGTGCAGCTGATCCCTTCTTCTCTGAGATGGAAGAAATCAGTTTGACTTCCTGTGATACCTCAGCCTGATTAATTCTCTGTCCAGGGAAGCAACCTAGATGCTTTCACCTGCTAGTCCATTTTTTTTGTTACTATATCAATTTAATAATACATAAAAGTTTGTTTTCCTTATGCACAGGTTTTGATTTGTCTCTATGTGTGTATTTTTTTTCTTCTGAATTGTATTATCACATTTATTTTTAATCAATTGTCACTCATTTTTTCTTAACAAGAGAAAGTAAAAGTCTATGTTTGGTGATATACCCCTTTCTATACCCCTTTGCCTACTACCTCGCGAGCAATCGAAAACACATTTCACTGCATTTCGTACTATGTATGTATATGTATGTGATGAATAAATTTGATTTGATTTGATTGATTTGATATACAATATCCAGCAGAAGTGAGTACACCCCCTCACATTTTGTAAATATTTAAGTATATATTTTCATGTGACAAAACTGAAGAAATGGCTACAATGTAAAGTAGTGAGTATACAGTTTGTATAACAGTGTAAACGTGCTGTCCCCTCAAAATAACGCAACAAACAACCATTAATGTTTAAACTGCTGGCAACAAAAGTGAGTACATATGACTAAAATTATACCATTAAAATTAAAACTAAAAAGGGAATAAAATAATAATAATAGTATCGGGTCAGCCCATACATCCACAGACATATCAGAAAAATATTGATAAGCTCCTTCTAGATCCCATGCTTGAGGGAGCATCCAAGCCTACTGTATATAAACAGGGAGCAAAACCCTCTTTCATTAATACTGAAGATGTTACTTTGTCTGATAACAAAATGTCTGTAAGCAAATAACCAAGCTCAGAGAGCACCAAGGATTCACAGATCAACCTGTGTTTTCTTCTATTGATAAATACATGTTTGTTTGTTTTTTTCCTTTACTCATTTATTTTTAGATGTAATCCAGTGCACAATCATTTTGCTGCAATAAACAAATATGAGCCCAGGGCTTTATTGTTCCTTTTATTATTCTTCACTTTTATCTACATAGAACTAACAAAAAATGAACCATACCCCAAAATGCATTGACCACAGAATGGTTTTTTGTAATAAACTTTCCAAGTAATAATAATAAAAAACTTTAAATGCTTATTTCTGAACTCAGTTCTTAGAAGTTGTTGTTTTCACTTTATTTATTGGTTGGTTTTTTAGCTTCCTAAAAATTGATAATCTAATTCAACCAATTTTACAATATCACTTTCTTATTTTTTTTTCTTTTTAACAATGCTATCTTGTTTGTTGTTCTGGTTCTTCTACCTTTCCTAGATTCTAATCTTCAACTTTGAATTTTTTTGTAATAGTTACCTATCTCTTCTACTCTGATTTTTCTTTGCAATTCTTCCATCTTGTTTTTGAAAAGATTAAATGAGGATTCACTGTGGTTGAGACCTATTTTTTTTGTATTGAAGATCAGCATCTTAAAGTGGATCTACTCCCATTTTGTGTTAACTAAGACATCTGAATTGCCAATCTAGTTTCAAAAGAACTCTTATGAAGATTAACCAGAAGCCTGAAGTTGCTAGTTGTGAGTTAACATCTGCACAATAAACTGAGCAGGAAACATATAATATTATCCAGTTGAATAAGAAGCAGCACATTTCAATTTAAGAGAACTATGAATTTCAAACATATTGATTCAATCCTGTTTCATTATCTTGATTGGTGATATATAAATTGTCATCATGGCTTCCTAAAATTCTCTTGTCTTTTGACAATTATTGTTAGATATAATAATTGTTTCAGGACAAATCTAGAAATTTTTATAGCCTAAAGTAAAAAGTAAATTGGTGATCAGGTTTTGGCTCAGATTTAGGCAAGAGTAGCTGAAACAAGGCAAGGAATCTATAATTCCTTTATATGCTGAACATAAAAAAGTGCCTTTACATATGTTTATACCCCCAGCTCCCAGTAGAGTTTTGGAATGCTTTTCCAAGCAGCATGCCACAGTTTTGATGCCAAGACAACAATTATCTTATGAATCATGATATACATGTTTCTAATTGTAACTCATTATCCCATTTTTATATCCCTAGGATTAATATTTTTTTTAAAAAAGTGTTGTTTTATTGTGTTTATTTTGCTTTGGACTTTTATTACAAACTGTCCTGAGTTATTTTGACCGTGTAGGGTTTGTGAGATGGGTACCTATAAAGTTGCATTTGTGAGATGGGTAATTATAGCAATAGATTTAAATATATATCTGTGGGTTGTCTGTATTCTTATCTCAATATTTATCACACACTTTAGATCAGTTAGGCGCAAGGAGGGATATAACCCAGAAAAGCATTTCTGACAATCAAGAAGCGGAGAACATCCCAAACCACCAACCAACCTCCATACAGATTATGTTAGGTCCTCATTGGCTTTTCAGCCTACCTTGTGCCTGTCAACTGAGCAGCAGCAGTACTGATTCTGAACATAGCACAATCACTTCTAAACCAGAGCAGAAAATTAGTCTATGTGTGGTCAGGCCAGCCTAGGACCATCCTCAGAATATCATATTAAGTCCTCTTTAGTTTTGCCCCAGATTTCTTTTTGTGTTAAGTTTTGGTGTTATGCTGGATGGTAGCACAAATATTCTCATAAGCTTTTCTGTCAGCCTGCTTTTCTCTGCTTTGTCATTGTGGTGATGCATTTTGTTTCCATTAAGTCCTCAAGCAGCCCTGAGATTGGTCAGAGTCTTCCAAAATGGGCTGCTGAGTTGAGCCTTTGAGCCAGACAATTTGTTGTTCCTGATGTGAAACAAACAAAATTAATTTCTGGGAAACAGCATTGATTTTTGAGATGTATGTGAGCCACAAGGTGGGTGTCTCTCTTTATTTTTTAACAAAATAAAATAAAATAAAAATTGGTCACATTTGTCTCTGGCAGCATCTATTTGTTAGCATTGTGAGTTGTGACAGTACAATAGAACTTCATGTCTTCAGGACAAAAGTTTCTATTTAGCTAACTAATTCAGAAAGAGTCACTATAATTCATACTGGAAATGGAAAAAGTGACATTTTTGTCTGGCCTAGATAAAAAAATTGAGAGGCACAACCTAAGTAATTCAGATAGCTGAGAAGATATTAATCTCTTTCTTACATCTACTCACATTGTAAAAAAAGTTGTTGTTTTTTTCCTTAGCCTGACTGTTGGGCATTTTATGTTTGCATTTTATTTATGCCTTGAGAAAGTTGGCCTGTTTTCACATACTTTTGAGAAAAAAACACCTTTATTGTATCCAATTCTATCCCAATTCAGTTGAAATTACCTATTTGTAACAGACACAGCTTCACAAACGGATGCATTATTCCTTTGCAATCAAAATTATTTTCCAGAAAGAAAATTACTTGTGATATTGGAAGCAAACAAAAGCAGAAATAACTTTAAATGGACCTTGCGATAAAATTTTGCAACGTGAAAAGTGTTAGATATTAGCTATTCTATTCTCTCCCTCAGTTAATAATTGAAATCTTTCATCCATTAATACATCAAATCTTAATTATCCAGTGTTGAGTGATCAATTTCAGCTGCCTTCCAACTCATAAATCAAGCCACTTTTGGTGCTGTTTTTGAAGAAGCTGTTCACTTTGAACAGGAGAATATAGCAGCTCTATGCACCAAGACTGGATAGACCATACCAACTGCAGCTCTGATTCTTGAAAGGGGTTCCTTGCGAGATAGAAGGACAGGAGAGACATCATAGATTCACATTAAACTTCTTTTACCCCTATAAAGTGAGAACATGGTTTTCTTTTTTGCTTTTGTTTTTGATAACTGCCCCATTGTATCCATGACTGATATTCTAAGGGAGGACAGGTGGTATTGTAATTAATCTGATGAATTAGAAACCAAGAGAACATGAATTCTAGTCTTTGCTTATCATGGAAGCTGGTTTTGTCTTACCTATCACTCGGTCTCTCAGGTCAACCCACCTCATGAGTGGTGAGGTTGTGGAGGGGGAAGGAGCATGTATATACCGTACAAAAGTAAAGGTGAGAAATGAATCAACTAACTAAACTAATGAGAATGAGATCTCCAAATGGATTATTACCTGTTCTGCCTCCTTTGGAAAAAAAAAAAGTAATGGCTGTACCTTAAGGTGAAAAAGCATGGAATTGGCCATGTTGGGATGAGGGTTATTGTAGTTGATATCCCAATGGAATGGAACCAAGTTGGAGATGATTGTCATGGAACTGTGCTTTAAATGGAACAGTGCTTTCCTTTTAAAGTTCCTGTAATACATATCAGTTCTTCTGAGCTACTCAAAAATCAAAATTCAAAATCAATTTTTATTCATCACATGCATGGTACGAAATGCAGTGAAATGTGTATGTGACCACTCGCAACCGTAGGTAGTAGGGCAAGCAAATAGTATAGACAGGGAGGGAGAATAAGTTAGGAACTGGTTGAGAGAGGTAGATTATAGGAATACTGTCACATTATATCCTATTCCTTGAATACAGTTTCATTTTTATTGTTCTCATCTATCACATGCTCTCTCT
>JAEANM010002723.1:0-23847 GCA_017656035.1 Myanophis thanlyinensis | reverse complement strand
CCTCCATTTTATTTAGGTTGCCTTACCCAGGGATTCTGGGATTTGAAGTCCACAAGTCATAAAAGAGCCACAATTGCTCATCCCTGCCCTATGGTGCCATTTCATCCAATTAAAGGTTACCAGAATCAGAATTTTAATTAAGTATAGATTTTCCCAACTAAGGTCTATCATAACCCTATCCTTCATCCCGAGATACATTTTTTAAAAGTTTCTCAATGTGAAATAAAAAACAATCAAATAGCAGGAAAAAAACTATAAAAATATTTTAAAGCTTATAACTATTTTAAACATCTGAATAAGCAAGAATATTTTTATGTAATACTAAAACAATTACTATTAAGTTCCAGGCATTGCTTTCTTTTGTTTCTTTCTATATAATTTACCACTGCCTAGGAGTCATGTGGAAAAAGCTCTTGGCTAAAGATGAAAGCATAGACAAATTGGTGTAAAACATGTTTGTACAAGAATACATACAAACGCATATAAAAAGGGTGTGGTTTTGCTTCCCACTCTATAAGCATAAGGAGAACTGAATCAGTATGAGTTCATGCGACATTTTTCAATCACTCATGAGATTCAGTTTATCATCATAAAATAGAAATAAGGAGGAGTTTACTGACAGTGAGAACAATTAATCAGTGGAGCGACTTGCCTCCCAAAGTTGCAGGTGGCTCCATCACTGGAGGTTTTTAAGAAGAGACAGGACACCCCTTTGTTTGAAATGGTATAGGGTTTCCTGCTTGAGCATGGGGTTGGACTAGAAGACCTCCAAGGTCCCTTCCAACTCTGTCTAAGGAATGGTCAAATGGTATGTCACATAAAGGTCTGAGAGCTCTAAAATGAAACACATGATGAAACTGAATACAGAAATCTATTAGATAATTGATGGTTTTTGCAACAGTCAAACTACCTGATTCACTTCCTTTAAGCTCAATCTTAAAGACTATCCCGTTACACATTATTTATTTTACAGAAAATTGTTGACGATGAACTATGGCAGAGTTAAGTTTCCTTTGCAAAATCAGCATGTTTTTATTGTCTCAGATTAAAAATTTAATAGGATACTTTCACTTACTGAAGATTTTTTTTTCCAATTTCTCATTTACAGCATGCTGACATATATTAATGACACACTAGTTCATGAAAACCTTTCCGAATAGTGATATTTTTGTTAATAGTTTATTGACAACAAATGTCTATTTTCTTTTACTCTCTGATTTAATTTGGCATATTACAAATAAAAATATTACAAGATATTAAAATCAGATGTTGCATCCAATAACATGCAATCTTAAATAAGGTAAATACAGGCAACATATGCAATTCTTCTAATCCATACAGCATTTCAAATCCAGGTTTAATTGTAATCTTTCCTACTAAAGAAAATAATTTAGCAATTACTGAACTGAACTGACTGAATTGCTGTGCCCTCCAATATAAATGACCACTTATTTCAGATTCAGCTTTCAACAGATAAATGGCCATTGAAGTAAGTAAACACTTATTGGTTCTATAAATAACAGGCATGTTGACATGCAAATCTTATGATAACTGCCTGCCTGCAGTAGAACAGGACATGAATTATCATAATTTCACTAAAGCTGCATGCCTTATTACAAATACCCACTTCAAAAGTTGCCCAATTTGAATATCAAATCTGGCTTGAGCATAGCAACAGTAAGAATAGAATATTTGCAACGCTAGTCCTCAAAATTTCAGCCGTTCCCAGTATCCTGTTACGATTTAAAACTACGTATTAGGCACCTGGTTTATAATGGTTGCAGCATCCCAGTCATGCAATCGCCATGTGTGACCTTTCTTGCCTACTTCCTACAAACAAAGTCAATGGGGAAGCTGGCAGTAAATCATTTACACCTTCTTCTGCCCAGCAGCACCCACTCCCAAACAGGCTGCATTCACCACATATTTTGTGGGCCCTCATGCACTTGTTCCCATCTGGCAGCAATTCCCTCCAGCCCCTCCATGCCTTATCTACCTATTGATGAGCTGCCTGGGATTTGCTACATATCCCATGATCCTCACTTAACAAAAGCAATGTGGGCTGTGGAATTGGTGTAACAAAGCAATGCCATCATGTCACATCATGCTTTACAACCACACTGCTTAGTAACGGAAATTCCACTTTCAATTCTACTCATTAACTGAGATATACCAAGGACTATATGTATACCTATCTTCTGCTATCTATAATTTTTTTTAAAGTAGTAATATGCACAATTGTTCCAATGTAAAATGTTACACAAGGGGCTTGCATGAATAGATTGTCAATTCTAGCAGCATTAACAGCAGCTTCCAATCACTCCATTTTTCATGTGCCCTTTGTTTATTTACATAATAAGGTTTTTGTATGTATTTTACTTCTATTGTAGATAGAATATCCATAACACACACAATTACACGTATTTGTATGGTTATTCAGGTAAGTTTGACACCAGTCTTTTTGTCTTGTATGTACCCATACAAATTTACAGATTTACATATTTACAAAGCTGCATCTTGGATTAAAAATTAAGCATTACATTTCAGCACACACACATTGGGAAAAAAGAGATTCTCTTGGGTCAGTCTCAGGATCATAGCACTGGAAATTACCTTGGAGCTCTTTTAATCCAATTCCCTACCCAACGCAGAAGTTCTTATCCCAGTATTTCTCAACCTTGGTGACTTTAAGATAGGTTGACTTCAACTCCCAGAATTCAACAGCCAGCAATGCTATGATCCGGTGCTTTGATAGACTGACCCAAGAGAATCCCTTTCTTCCAGATGCCAAAGGTTGAGAAACTTTGCCTTATACCAGGGGTGGGGAACCTTGGCTCTTTCATGATTCCTGGACTTCAACTCCCAGAATTCCTGATCCAGCATGGGTGGCTCAGGAATTCTGGGAGTTGAAGTCCATGAGTCATGAAGGAGCCAAGGTTCCCCACCCCTGCCCTATACCATTCTGGACAAATGGCTGTCCAATGTTTTTTGTTTTGTTTTTAAATTTCCAGCGATGGAGCACCCACAACTCTCGGAGGCAAGTTGTTCCACTGATTGTTCTGTCAGGAAATTTCTCCTTATTTCCAAGTTAAATTTCCCTCTGACAAGCTTCCACCACTGCTTCTTGTCCCACCCTCAGTGCTATGGAGAATTAATTGACATCATCTTCCCTGTAACAGCCCTTCAATTATTGGAAGATTGCTACCATGTCTTCCGAGTCTTCTCTTCATTAGACTAAACTTACCTAGTTCCATTAGTTGCTCAACATATGATTCAGCTTCAAGACCCCTTATCATCTTCGTTGCTCCTCTCTGCACTCTCTAAGGCATCATGATGTCCAGAACTGGACATAGTATTCCAACTGTGTTCTCACCATTGCAGTATAAAGTGGTACTATCACATCCCATGATCTTGATACTAACCCTCTGTTAATGCAGCATAGAATTGTGTCAGTTTTTTGGCAGCTCCAGCATGCTGCTACTCATAATTAAGCAGTAATCCTGTCTTACGTTTCTTACTACTGAACTGCACCTTGTTGGATAGGGACAAGTGTAAAGTTCTGAATCTTGAGTCTATCTTCCGAAGTGTTGGCAATCCCCGCCAACTTGGTGTGTTGTCTGCAAATTTAATGAGTTTCCTGTCTAACCCCTTGTCTAGATCATTTATGAAGATGCAACAATATCAGTAACACCTTCAAACATTCAGATCTGCCAATCCAAGATCCTTGAAAAGGATTTGATAGGTAAACAAAAATCTAGTTTGAATATTTGGCTGACTGTGCGATGAACCATAATAATTACATAATCAATTTGATTTCTATATACTCCATCAGGTGAAGTTCATGTATAAAGGCATCATTTTGATTCTTAAGAAAGCTATGAAGAAATAATTGGAGTAGCAGAAATTGATTAAAAATTAACAAAGTGTAAAATGAAACAAACTATCTTCAATAGTGAATCAATTTTGATTGCAATCTTTTATACACTGAAACACAAATACTAAATTAATCAGCATTCAATTTTCTATTTGAAAGTATGTTTTCCTCACTTTTTTACGTAGCATTCTTTTCATGAAAATAGTTACTGGCTCATACAAATAATCCTTGATTTATGACCACAATTGGGATCAGAATCTCAGTCCTTAAACAAAGTATCCATTAAGCAATCTCATGTCATTAAGTGAGCAGATTCCCAGTAGACCTCAGAAAGATGGGGAAGGCCCCTGGGAGGCTAAGTGTAGGCTGCATAATAGTTGGAAAGTGCTGCAGTGCAGTGCAAGTGCAGGGAGGTTGGGAAAAGAAGCCATAGCTGCCCATCTAAACCAGCAGTGCGGTGAAAATGTGCCATGGATAGGGAACTGTCAAATGCCCGGCAAGCTCCAAGAGCAAGAGGTCCCTCCAGAAAGGGCCAAACGCCAGAAGCCACAGCCTAGTCTTGCTCCAGGACAAGACAGGAATCAGGTAGGCTTCAGGGATGGGGCAGCCATTAAAGCCACCACAATCTTTCACCAAGCATGGCAACTGCAACCAAACCATCCTACCAGTAGCTTTCCTCATAAACACCATTTACGGTTTAATCCCCTGCCTTCACCTCTCAGGGTCTTGGGTCCTACCTGGCTGCAACTGTTGTGGACTTTGGCAATGGAGAAGGGTTAAGTGGGCAGAAGGAATTGTAGCACTCCATGGCTGCTCGTAGGAGTATATGGACTGCCAAATGTCCGAATTTCGAGGACTGCTTGTACTTTAGAATCTTGCTGTCCTAAAATTTTGCTTCCAGTATAGCTTTTTCTTCTCTTCTAATCAAAGTAAAACTATGTATTTTGTTAAATTGTCATGAAAGCCAAGTGAAAGAGCAACAATTTTCAATTTTTCATTGTAATATTTTAAAATGTCTAGCTTTTTCCTCTATGACATTGGACAACAAAGATTTTGCTTCCTGAACACCATTTGGGTGTATCTTATAGATCTTTGGCTGCTAATCACAAAAGTAGTCTATAATTTATCATGTATCATTTTATAGAAACTGTCTGGTTTTGCACTGTATATCCTTCAATATTTATTGGCTATGCTGCACATATGAAAGGAACATACAAAACATGGAACTGTTGTTGAAGCACATCCAGTACATCAAGTACTTGGAGTATTTGTGGAGATCTAAAAGTGATGGCTTTAATGCTTGAAATGGAGGTTAGATACAGTATATAAAGTATTGTTGTTACATATGGGGAATGGGACATCTGTGCAAGAGAACCACATTACATTAAAAAGAAATAGCCATTCTAAAAAAATTGAGTTCCAGGAAAGAAACATGTAGCACATGAATCACATCTTGAAACAACAAAGATATTTTTGCCTCCACGTCATATAAAACTTGGACTGATAAAAAATGTGAAAGGTATGAACAAGGAAGGTGAAGGTTTTCTTATTTGAGACAGAAGTTTCCAAGAACAATGGTGTAAAAATTAATGAAGACATTTTTGTTGGTCCACAGATCAGATACACCATCAATGACAAGTGCTTTGAAGATCCAGTGGGGCTAGAGAAAATAACTTGGAAAGTATTCAAGGATGTCATTGAGAATTTTCTTGGCAACTACAGAACAACAAACTACATTCAGCTGGTTGACAAACTTATTACAGCATGCAAGACCATGAAGTCCAACATGTCACTGAAGATTCATTTTCTGCATTCACACTTGGGACTTCTTTCCCAAAAATCTAGGTGCAGTCAGTGACAAACGTGAAAGATTTCACCAGGGTATTGCTATAATGAAAAAAACATTATCATGTCAATTGATCCATCAATGTTGACTGACTATTGTTGGATACCACAGTGAGATGCATTGGATACTAAGTACAAAGAAAAATCAGCAACAAAACACTTTTGGCTCTGTTGAACTCATGCAGCATATCAGAAATATTATGCAATT
The DNA here is from genome assembly GCA_017656035.1 of Myanophis thanlyinensis. Lineage (NCBI taxonomy): Eukaryota > Metazoa > Chordata > Lepidosauria > Squamata > Homalopsidae > Myanophis > Myanophis thanlyinensis. Next base: position 17,920 of record JAEANM010002723.1, on the reverse strand, counting down.
AAATACATACAGACAAACCACTTGTCTTTTAAAAGTTAATATTTCTTAAGATTTCTTTTTCAAACCTTTGGAAAAATTTGTTCAGTGTCATAATATTTAAGTAATGAATGTTACTTTGCAATGTAATTTTGTAAAGGTATAAACAACACAGACTGATATGGTCAAACTAAATAAGTGTTTTCTTTAAATTTATAAAGAACATAAGCATGTCAAGAAACAGTAAAATAATGCAAATGATGAAGCAGGTGAGGTTTTCAACAAGACATTTTATTAAAAATTGCATCTGTTAATTAAAAGACCCACCACTTAACATAAGCTGCCAAACATTTGTCAAAACAAGTTTCTTATATTACCCTAAAGAGTGTAAGAAAATCAATAAACATTCCAGAATAAAACACATCACAGCAACTGGAATTGGAAAAAAATGTAACACATTCAATCAGGATTGTTCAGTATTCATCTAAAAATAGCAAAGAAGTCTCTATTTATGTGGTGGAGCAAATCCAAAATCCATTTTTGATAAGTCAAATAAATTCAGTGTCAATACAACTAATATGTATCTATAGATAAATAATAAAACCAATCTTTACATTCACCAGCTAGTGAATTTTTAGAGCAAAAAGATGAGTGAAAATAGCTTAATTTGAAACAAATCAGTATTAATTAACCCATACAAGATGGGGAGATTTTAAGAGAAATACATGTCCAATATTTTATTTTGAAAGAGAATAAACAATCTCTCTATTGTATATGAGAAGAGGATAAAAAGAAACAGTTTCTTCTTTACGGCTTAGTAGCAAGTCTATAGCTAAGATCAGTAAAAAAACAAAAACAAAATGGAGATGACTTGATACTACCTAGAAGTGTCCTTGACAGCCTAGTCCTCTGGGAACACTAGGCTGCTGACTCTCATTTATATAGTCACCTTGAAAATGTGTATGTACATGTGTTGTGTAGACATACACCCACACACCTACATAAACACACATACACACTGCACTTTTATATTACTATACTCAAGGAGTCATAAAACAATCCAAGCAGTCCATTTTGACAACAGAGCATATACCCACTCAATAAATAAGTATAAAATCATAATGAAAGCATTGAAAATATGATTTTTAAAAAATCAAATTCATATTTTAAAAAGTTACCTACTTTTAAAAATATTATTTTCCCAATGTTTATTTTTGGCTCCCCATAATTCCCCTTTAGGAAATGGTATAGACCAGCAACAGTTTTTTTTTTAATTTTCCTTGTATTTTCAGGGAGGTTTCTATTATAAAAAGTTGTATTATTACGTTCCTTAGTACTTATTACATACTGTACTTTCAAACTTACTATTCTGCCTGTGCTATCATATACTATACTAACATATATGCCTACCAAGCTATATTTGTTTCTTATTTTGAAACAATCTATTCTTTATTGTTTGAATCTTCATTGCTTTGAGTCAATATGTACTTTAAATTGACTTTGCTAACAGTTAAATTGACGTTGCTAACAGTTGCTTTGCTAAACTGTTGCTGAAGCGTTAGCATGGCAGTTTCTCAGTCTGGACTGAGAAGAGAAACATGCCATCACTCTCTGAAGATGAGTGGAATTGCTGCCCGTGCCCAACGCAAGGCTGCAAAGAGAGTAGAGCAAAGGGACTCTATGAGACTATTCATGCAGAAGGAATCTCATCCAGAAAATTGGGTTACAGAGAGCCTGCTTTTCTACTGGCAACAACCAGCCATTAAGTCTCATTCCATGTGCTTTGCCTTGGAGCCTTGTAACCCTGAATTTGAACCTGGACTGGCTGACGAATCTTTTACAAACTTGGACCTTCAAACTTCACCTGACACCTTCTCCTGTATGCTGCTTTGATCTGAAAGACTTGGAAGCCAAACTTGTTATATCTGGGAAGAGGAAGCAAGGGAACAAGGACTTGTCTCTATACTGCAAATGTGTGTGTTTGCAAGCCTAGTTTAGTACAGAGAACAAAACCACCCCTTCGTGTATTTGTATGTGATTGCCCTGGGATAAGACAAAAGTTACACACAGCATTCTGTTAATTTATAATCCATGCACTGCTGCCCCCTCCCCTTGCATCACTTAATCACATTTCAAGCACCAGTTTCAGCATCCCAAAACTGTGATTTATAAAAATTTGCCATTTTCTAACAGAAAACAGCGATTTGCGTTACATCTTAATAAGAGTCATAAAATTGAGCCTGGTCATTTGGTGGCCCAGTTAACAACCACCACCGTTATGACTAACTTTCTGGGCTCAACTGTGGTTGTAAGTTGAGGACTATCTGTCAGGTGCTCGAGTAGTGAAGCTGCTGGGCTCTGCTTCTTCGGTCAGCTGGTTTAATTAAGTCCAAATCTGGTCCTCCTTTACCCTGAGTGGCCTGTTGAGCTGACAACTGCTAGAGACCTTCAACTGCAAATTCTTCCTTTCTGTTCCCCTGCACAACACAAATCTTCTTCCACATACCTAGATTCTGTCATTCCCAGCATTTTCCTTTTATAATTGGAAACCAGGTGTGATGCAATGCTCTTTGTGATGCCTAAAAGTCCCAGGGGAAAAAAACAAAGCAGGAAGAGCTCATTCTGGCCACTGCAAACTTTTCTTTCCACATCCTATCATGTAAAACAATGAAAGCTATGTAATCTTGTGTAATAAGTACCTTGCTGCAACTCACTGATATACCTGCAGTTTTCATAGCTTTTTTAAATGCAGAGGATTTGCAGTAAGAAGTCTTCAAAAGACATGATTATTCTTAAGTTTTGACTATGTGCACCTGATTTCAAAGGGTGCCTGTTAGAACACTGTATCTTTATCTTCTTCAGTATAAATTTCCAAAATCCTCGGTAGAAGGTTCATGTTTTCTGCAGAAACAATTTCATTTTCTTGTCTCTTAAAAGTGAACAGAAAGTATTTGGGAATAATTCAGTGGGCAAATCATTTATATCAGCTTGGAACTGGTGAGAAAAAGAAAATAGTCAAAATCTTGCAAGTTTTCAGCAATCTTATCAGAAAAGCTTTTTGAATTCATCTGATATTTTAGAATTCTTTCTTGAAATCATGTGAAAAAATCAGATTTTCAGAAGATTTAGCAAACTTGCAAGATTTCAACAATTTAAATTTTGTATTATTTAATCTGATGTTACTCAAGATTTTTATTTATTTAAATTTATTAGCTGTTCAACTCCAATGGGCTTTTAAATTCACCATCTTGTATTAATAGATTTTGATATATTAATTATTTATCTTTGCTTGTTATTTCTTTTTTATAAAATGCTTCCTGTGCTGAGACCTATAAAGCTATTTTCAGGCACAATTTAATATTCTTAATATGGCATTCCTCCCATGATGTTTTAAAATCTACAGTAAATTTACCATACCATAAAAATCCATGCCAACCAAATCTCAGTTATGTTCTTCTAATTCTAGCATTATTTTATTTCTCAGAACACATTTTTTATCCAACAACAACAGTTTAAAATCAAATAATCCTAATCATCTACTTTCTTCTGCATCTTGAAGAAATTTATATTTAACCCTTGATTTTTTACCTTGCTATATTAATCTAGGTATACTTTTTTGCCAGTTTAAAAGGTGCATTATTTTTTAAAACTGGTATTATTCGAAACAGAAACATTCTAGGTAATACATTCATTTTTATCACAGAAATTCTCCCAAACAATGTTTATTTTAATTTTCCATCTTCAAATTATCATACTTTGAATACACTATACAAAGATCAAATTCTCTGGAGAAGGCTCTAATGCTGGGAAATGTACAAAGAAACAATATGAATGGGCTCAGTTATAATGGCAATAGTTGCATGATTGGAAGTTCTAAAGATCCAAGTTAGGGACAGATCATCAGGGAAAAATATCTATGTTGTTCCCACGACTCTATACTGTCTGGATAGCACATAATCAATCCTACCTTATTGACTCTAGGCTTCAGAACTGATGTTGATATATTTTTCAGCTCTAAAAGTCATTTATTTCATTACTATATTGTATCATACCTTTCCTTTTAGAAATTTAGAAAGAAGTAAATATTTGAACCTCACACAATAGCCTTAGGAGTTAGAATAAAAGATAATGACAGCCCAAAACTTTCCTAGTAAGGATTATTACCATTTGGATATATAAAGCTGGGTCTTCTTAATCCTAGGCTAAAACCTAAGGTGTCATACACAGTCAAACACTTACAGAGCCTCTCCTGGTGTCACGTCAATCTTCTCCCACTGGAACAGACTAAAAAATGAATGTGCAAATTCATTCTGTGCTCTTCTAAACTTCAAAGGACCAACAGTTCTACATTTAAATATTTGTTCTATATTAGATAGTGCATCAGTACATAAGACTCTATTTCTTGAACAATTTTCCCGAAGGAATTACAGCTAGTACTTGCAAAACATCACTTAAAACAACTGTGCTAGCTCAGAGTCAGAAGTAACAGTTGCAGGAAACTGCAATTGGTCAGGAATGATAAGTGTCAAATTACAAAATGATATTAAATTTGCAAATAGAATTCTATACTGAAAACCTGCAAAAGAGATGGGCCAAAATAATGAACATTTCTATTTTCTGAAGAATCCCTCTCCATTTTAATAATATTTAACTCTTTCTCAAAATGTTTTGCCTCATTGGCAATCAACAAGTCCATTTATAATATATTCTTATCAAATTGTTATGCTCTTGAAAAAATGAAAACAGTCCTGGCTAGGACCAAGGGCAAAAAACTCACAAAGTTCCATGAACATGTTAATTTTTAACATTTTACACAAATCAACGGATTACCTGTCTTTCAGTTTTAAATAGACATTCCATTGATATCTATTTGCATTTCAAATAGGGGATGCAGCCATCAGATCTGAGCTTTTTGCTCTTTCAGCGTTTCCTCCTTATGGGTGTTTCTTCTTTTTTCTCTTGCTTTCTTTTTGCAGACCCTTCTCTTCCCTCCCCCACACCTTTTCTTGACCCGCCACCATCAGGCAACACTTTGAATCTCAAGTGCCAACAGCTCCCTGCTCTAAGGTAATCATGTTCCTTCTTTATAGGGTCTGGCCCTTCCCTTTACCTAGATATACGTGACAACAGGGTAAGAGCTTACATGCAGAACTTGAGCAATGCATCAGCTGGTCTGAGAGATAGCTTTGCTGTTACAAACATTTTCTTGTAGCAAAGCTGGCTTTAAAACATGTTGCAGCTTGAGATAAAGGATCAAATGGAACCTCTATCTGATTTCATGTGCACATTTCCTAACTACCCTTAACTATTTTTCTAACCCCCACCCTCCCTTCCTACCTTAACTTACCCACAGTTGCGTAAGCATTTCACTGCATATCGTACCATGTATGACTGTGTATGTGACCAATAAATTTGAAATTGAATTGAAATTTCAGTTCAAATAACAATTAGAACAGGACAGAATCTTTGATCATGCTGGAAGTTAGCAACATAGCTTAGGGCAGTGGTCCCCAACTTTACTGCTTTGCAGCCCAGTGGGGGGGGGAGGGGAGAGGGGAACCGGCCTGTGCAAGACTGAGTTCTTGTCCCACCTTAGGCACAAAGACAACTGGGTGACCTTGAGCTAGTCACTTATTTTAGTCCCTTTAAAATACCTGTGCTTTTAATGTATTGTTATTCTAGGAGCAAATCTTTCCGGAAAAAAAAGAAAAAAAATAACTTTTTGTATTAAGACATGTCAAGATTCACTAAAGTACAAATTAAAAAATGCATTGTGATAAAGGTATATATTCATATCATAGTTTGCAAGTCAAATTTTATATTGCATCATACCTGTTTTTCAGATAGGAAATTATTATGGTATTAACATTGATATATACATCCCTGATGTATACAGTAGGACATCCGATCACGACCGTAATTCCTTTCAGAACTTCGGTTGCCACCTGATTTGGTCATGACCGAAAGAGAGACTGACTCCGCATGCACACACAAAAAAAAAAACAGTGCGGAAGGCAAAATCCACATGAAAGGGGAAATCGGCCATGCTGTGTTTGATCGCTACCTGAGTTTTTGTTCGTGACCAGATGCAAACAGTTTGAAAAATTGTTGGTCAGCATCCGATTTGGTTGTGGTGAGAGGCGTTTATGACCAGAGGTTCCACTGTAGTTTTGTTTGCTGTATATACATATACATGGTTTGCCATTTTGTTTGCTTTGTTTGCTATTTTTTGAAGATTATGCACAATTAAATTAAATCCAATAAATTATTTATAATTTATAATAAATTATTAAATAATTTGCTTTATTACATCTAACATTAGAACCATCCAAACCATTAAAAACCACAACGAAGAACGTTCTTCCTGTATCAATTCAGAAAATTCAGACTGCCCTAGGAGCTGTTGATACAGTTCTACAGAATAATTATTGAGTCTGTCATTTGAACTTCTATAACTATCTGGTTTACTATAGCAACCAAATAGGACAGGTAAAGACTTCAACAGATAGTTAGGACTGCAGAAAAAACAATGGCAAACCAGCCTGTCTTCCACTGAGGACCAGTATACAGCACAGGTCAAAAAGAGGACTGAGAAAATATCTACAGATACCTCACATTCCAGTCATAAACTGTTTCAAACTCTCCCCTCAGGACACTGGTATACAGCATTGCATGCCAAAAACACTAAACACAAGGACAGCTTTTTCCCTTGTGACATGCTAATTACCACAGTACTATCTTATATCTAAGGATATTTACCCATGTAGCTTATCCTTCTCATCTTTTCTACTACCTTTTCCTATTGGTATTTTATGATTGTATTAACTTGTTTGTATATACATTTATTGTTTATATGTACATGTTGTATGTTTGTATGTACACTGATTATGTCACATTTGTATGTATACTGACAGTTTATGCACCAGAGACAAATTCCTCATGTGTACAATCACATTTGGCCAATAAAGTTATTGTATTCTGTATTCTATTCTATTCACCAGAAAACATCTTGCAGCTTAGCTACACAGAGTTAATACAATATATTTGGTAGGAATATCAGATTTAGCAATCTTTACAGAAAAACATATGCAGATAAGGGGACTCAGCTTCTAAAATTCATTCTCTAATAATAAATAAATATAAAAATAAATTATCCTCCAGAATTGTTGGGCTTTACATATTACCACCAAATACTGTATACTGTATGAATGATGATTCAGTCTCATTATTGCATTTCCAATCATTTTTAGAAAAGCAATTATTTGTTTTGGCAATAAACACTAGGATAATTTATCAATAGCGAAACATCTTATACCAATTTTTCCCAATATTCATGGAAAACTTAATCTTTGTCTCTCAGTCATTGCTGCAAATCAATTGTCCTATTTAAATCCTAAAATGTTTAACTTAATTTCTAGATCGTATTTCAATAATGACTTATAAATAAGCCCCAATAAATATTCTTAGTTTTGTATTATAAGTTGTTCAAATTCAGTTAGGTCTCTAGGTGTACCACTGTATTTCTTTGTTTTAAATTATACTGCTTATTTGAAGATACTGAATTACTTAGCTAATTCTGAAGACTCTGGAATCTTTTATTTTATTAAGAAACAGCTCTCTTTCATTATATATTAAACATTGCTCCTATAATTCATCAAATATTTTGTAAATTCATCTTCATGAAAATAAGTAAGTATGGTATCATTGAGACAAGGGGCAGAAAGTCTGGACTGTTTCTTATCCTGTATTTCAAATCTATACTTTTAATATGCTGCTTATGATTGAATTGCATTACGCAGGTTGTATATTTCAATATCTATTAAGCCAAATATATTTATGCAAAACGCTTACCACAAGAGAAGTAACCCAGCTATGCAATGACATAATCTAGTCTGTGATCCAAGTTAGACAGATGGCTTGGTAATACAGATTAAAATTTGGTAGTGCCAATATATCTGATTCTTTCAGATATACTGTAAAATCTTGGTCCTCAGTCTCCTGTTTGATCTTATAAGTTTATTTGAATCTGTATTTTATTATACCCTGTCTTCAATTCTCGTTGGGTCCATGTAAAATAGAAAATTGAAACTTTGGTAAACTATTAATTTTTACTGTTCTTCCTAACCAGAACAATTTTAACTTTGTCCATGTTAAAATAGCAGATATTTTAATCTTTCCAAGTCTGAGAATCACTATTTCTAAATTACTCTTTATTGTTTTTTGATAAGAATATTCTGAGCTACATAACTGGTTTAACAATTCTGTCTGGGATTGAAGACATGGATTTGCCCAGGTTTTGAGCAAGGAAGAGTTAAGTAATACTTTGCTTCTTTGCACAGCATAGAAAATATAATAAAACATAAAATAAGAATTACATAGCAGTAGGCATCTCCCAACTATAAGATTTTACAATTGAAAACTTTCTTGACATCTTCTCTTTCTTAAATTCCTTTCCTAAATACTGGAAATGAGGGCACACCATATGGACCTTTTGGGAGAAAGGGATTAGGAAAGACTGTTCCAGAAGGGAAAACTAACCCATTAATTAATCATCTATTAATGTATAAAGTAAACATTTAAAAAAATCTGTTCTTGGAAATGGTTAGCCAGATGGTTTTGAGAGATCTAGGTGATTACGTACATATAAACACACACTGAGTATTCAAATATTCAATTGTTCTTCATTAAATAAGGTTTTCAAAAATTAGAAAAAATAAATAGACCAATCCCATACATTTCTATGCTTTAATGGATGGTTTTTATATAAAACTATAAGAACCTAGTTGTTAGTTATTTCTTCCCTATCTTTAATGTTTAACACAAATTCAGACAATGTTTCTTGGAAGTTCATCACCAACATTCAAATGCAATGGCAAACTTGAAGCAATATGCAACCCTTGGTAGAATCACCCCTCTTCTTCTTCTGTGACCACTTTTTTCCAATTTGCATCTTTTAGAGTATACATAATACTCTTTTATAACATTATAGTTATAAAGCTAGATTCCAGCATTGCACATCCCCAGTTAAATATTATGCACTTCAAATATTGTCCCAAATGAGATTCAATTTAGTGTGGTGGTTAAAGGCACTGGACTACAAAGTGGGAGACTATGAATTCCAATTCTGCCTTAGGCACAAAAGGCAACTAGATGACTTCAATCCAGTTACTTATTCAGTTCTGAGAAACTGGCAAATGTTGCAAAGAAAATTGCACTGACTTCTCCAAGTAGCTGCTAGGAGTCCAAGACTGTATGACTCAAAGGCATTCACACATACAAATACCAAATAATTATTTCTGTTTTGGTTCATACACTAAAGAAAATCTAAAATGCTAGCTTGCAGCATCTATTATTAAACACACACAAAATTGCTAAAGTAGTAAACGTTTGGAATCTACGTCAAAGTTATACCAGTTCCCTACCTGTTTTTCACTCAAAGCTGTGTTTTTGGCTTGGAGTTCATGAAGCTGCTTCTTCAAGTCAGCATTCTGCTTAGAAAAAAGGGTATAACAACAATTCTACTTATTAATTTAAATTTGCAATAAGACTGTTTAATAAAGCAAAAATGCACTAAAATAATAAAGCAGCTAAATGTACCAAGAAGATTTGAATTTCCTGATACTATATTTGTTTAGTGAGTCTCAGGCTAATATCACAGTTGACAGAAGGCAAAATATGAAGTAGGATTTACTGGAAATGATTAATAAGGATATCAAGAAGATTTTAAATGATCTTTGAAAACAAATATGGAAGCTTTATAGGCTGGTCTTTGCAAAGAAAAAAAATTATTTAAAAAGATCTTTAATATACCTTATTTTTTGGAGTATAAGATGGACCTAGCTTTTGGAGAGGAAAACAAGAAAAAAAACCAACTGATTTTCGCAGAGGCAGATTTTTTTCTTGTTTTCCTCCCCAAAAGCTACAATAGGTGCATCTTATACTCCGTAGCATCTCATATACCAAAAAACATGGTATCTTGCTTAGCAACAGAAATGTTGGGCTCAACTGTAGTCTACTAGTAACATGACTGTGTCAGACTCCATTTACTATTCTAGCTCCATGCTCTGTTTAATTTTACTTCTGGGTTCAAAGGGTTAAATTATAGATTCATAGTCATAGTCAGCTATGATTTTACTTGTCTGCCAAGCAAGAATTACAAACTATGAATTAAAGCAAGCATAAGTGTTAAGGCATTGGTTTAATACAAACCCAAAATTAAGCACAATTTTCTGAAGAGCAAAACGAAGTATCAAACACACTACTACTTATGTACTAAATATATTTTATGACTGTTTTAATTTAATTCTGAAAAGTAATCCAGAAAAACACATAAAATTGGATCTTAAATTAAATTTTAATAATATAATATTCAATTAAGAGTACAAATAAAATGCATTTTACCTGTGGATCCTGTTTCATTTGAGCAACCAATTTCTGAAAACAGAAGAGAGATTTTGTTAGTACTTTCTATGACTTTCTATGATTCTACTAAGGTTCAGCAAAGATGAGGTTAGTGTTGCCTGTTTTTTAACGAATGTGACACCACTGCTCCATGAACTGTTCTGGCTACCAGTATACTTCCAAGTGCAATTGAAGGAACTAGTCACCTTTAAAGCCCTTTATGGTTTGGTCAAGTTACTTATGGGACTATCTCTCCCCAGTTGTCTCTGCTATTTCTGTCTGATCAGGCATTAGAAGCATGCTCTAGTTACCATTTGTTAAGGATTATCACATGACAGACCTACCAGAAACTTTCCTATTATGGCATTCATCCTCCAGAGGTTGGATTGGCCAGGTCTCTGTTGGCCTGCGATAAGTCCTGCCTTGAAGACTTGATTCTGTGTCGAAATCTGTGTTGACTGATGCCTTTTGTAATTTGTCCCAGGTTCTATACGTTTTTATGTATTTTTGTATATGTATATGTTCATGTGACTTATGACCATTGCAGCATCCCCATGGTCACGTGATCAAAATTCAGAAGCTTTGCAACTGACTCATATTTATGACTGTTGCACGTCCCAGCTTAGGATGCATTTTGCAACCTTCTGACAAGCAAAGTTAATGAGGAAGCCAGATTCACTTAACAACCATGTTACTAATTTAATAACCGCAGTGATTCATTTAACAACCTTGACAAGAAAGGTTGTAAAATGGGGCAAAACTCACTTAAGAAATGTCTCACTTAGTGACAAATTTGGGCTCAGTTGTCATAAGTCGAGGACTATTTGTAATTGAAATGAGTGGTCATAGAAGTCTATTAAAACATAATATGCCTATAAGTCCCGTCAAATTGTCTACCCTCACAGTATAGCATTAAGACCAAGTGGTAACTAGAATAATTTAAGAGCAGATAAAGTGGACTCTCAGTAATTATAGTCAAAGCAGGCATATTAACTATTTTGGACCCATGGAGATTCCCTTTAGGAAAGGACATATACAGCCTGCTTCAAAAGTGATCATGAGGAATTCAATGGCACTTATGCTTACCAAGTTAATAATTGCTTTGTTACATCTTATCAGCCAAAATAGGCAAGGATCAAATCAACAGCGTTCCACTTCCCTAGACTACAATGATGTAAACGGAACTCCAAAAATCTAACAAGACAGCATTCTAAACATTCTTCAGTAGCAATCATAACTGAAATATCAAATTTACATCATACGAGTGACAAAGAACTGACATCAACAAAGTCAGATGCAAATCTGGATAACTATCACCCCAGCACAAAGTATCCATTAATCTTGGTACACTGACAGATTCCATTTACTAGAGATATAATTTAGAGGAATGTGTGCATCACTGAGTGGCAGCACTGGAGTTTTCTGGAGTTCCACTTACAATCTCATGCTTTAAGTCCAAAACGTAGCCAAAGTATTATAAGCCTGAATTGTATTAGTTCACCTTCCAACTTCTTTATTGTATCTCCAATAACAAAGAAAATACCTTAATTAAACATTATCTCAAGAATCCAAAGTATGATTATTTTGCTGAATTAACATTTTTAAGGTCAATAGAATCTTATTTCATATGTGTTAAACACTCCATCATTAATTTGAAAATATAAGGCATTCAAACTTACTTTCTAAAGGTCACACAAATTACATGAATTTCATTTTATATGTTTCATAAAGATACGGTTTTAGAAAGACACAAAACCTTAATCAAGGACTGTAAGCCAGAAGTTACAATAGCATCAGGATCAAATAATTCAAATAAAAATGTTTATATATGCACAATTTACATACGCACAGCAAAATAATAAACATACATCTAAAAAGCATTATTGATATAATTGTGATGAAAAACTAACAAAATATGCAAAGGATCAAAGGTAATGAGAGATTTTGAAAGCGAAACAGTTTTTGGCATTATAGTGGTTTTGGCAAGAAGTAGACAATTTTCTTTGGAACAAAGTGAAAGAAATAAAAGAGTTAAATTAGAATAATTTCAGGGACAGAAGGTAATAAAATGTATTAGAAGACAGATTTATCTTCTAACATAATACATGGAAAATTCCTTATATCTACAGTACTTTGGCTGCCCAAGAGCAAACTATTTGAACTAATGCAATCAAGGCTAGAATTGAAAAAAATCATCAAATGATTCTAAGTGCAGACTCTGAAAAGAAACAGAAGAAACTGTACCACAAATTGCCTATAAACAACACCATAACAGTTACCAAAATGATTCACTGGAACATATGTAAAAATTGTATGCCAGTAATGAAAAACTGGTAGGAAGATAAAAAAGAAAAGAAACATAGAAAAAGTAATTGAAAGTGAGCAGATTAAAGTACTGCAGGACTTCCGACTTCATAGCAGACTTAAATGTGGTTGAAAAGAAGAAAGTGTGGATAATTGCTATGGCAATACCAGGTGATAGTAAAATACAGGTAGTCCTCAACTTACAATCACAATTGAGCCCAAAATTGAAAGCCAACATCAGTTAAAGAATTGTCAGCTGTGATTTTACAAGATGGATCTGAAAATTAATATATTAAAAGAGAAAAGTATGTTTGATAGAAAAAAAATGAGTTATTAAAAGTTATAAATGATGTAAAAACAGAGAAGTTTATCTGTATACATTCATGTTTAATAAAAATAGGAAAATGAATGGACAAATGTTAAGGCAAATTAATGGAGAAATGTTACTGTTAGAAAAATACAGGGTGACATGCAATCTCCTGTAAAGATTGAATGTTAAAAGGAGAAAACACATGACGTAAGGCAAGTGGAAGTATTATCCTGTGCAAGTTTGGAAAGAGTAAAATATTAAAACAATGCCCATGACCCCATTTTTTCCTCAAATTTTGTAGCATAAGCAAAGGTAGTGAAAACTATCTAAAACAAAGAAGTTTTTAAAATGACACTTTAAAATTCTGTCACTTCTATCACTCAATTCCATTTGAAACTTTGTCTCAAAACTTCCTAACTTAACATTTAAATTAAAAGCAGGCTGAAAAATAAACTTGAAATTACATCTGACCCTAACAAAAAAAAAAGAGTATGACAATGGTTTATAAATAGTTATATGGTATATATGTCACAGTATGGTTAAAATGTCTGTCTTTATGTAAATAGTAATAAATTTAAAAAAAAAATACAACTGAATTATAACTTCCAGTATTTCTTATCATCAGCCATGCTAATCTGAACTTCCAAAAGATGTAGTTGCCTAACATTTAAAAAACCAATATTTCCATAAGGATGATTACATAAAGTTTATTTTATTTTTATTTAGTGAATGGCATCTACAGAAGTCATGCAAACATATACAAATTTAGTTTAAATAAAGTTTCAGAAAATTAGGTCTGTTCGGGTCTTTTCCCATGTAAGTTTAAGAGTATCTTTGCAACATTTCGGCAAGGTACCACTCACCACCCTCAGGCTGGTGCCTTCTGCTTCGTGCCAGTGTGAGCAGTGTGTGACCAGAACTGCCATCTTTCTATAGCTTTCTATAAACTTTCTATAAACCAGCCTGAGGATGGCGAGTGGGACCTCGCCGAAATGTTGCGAACATACTCTCAAACTTACACAGGAAAAGACCCGAACAGACCTAGACCTGCATAGCTGTACCTGTGAAAATCGACAAAAATACACACACACACACACACAAAGATGTATGGACAATATAATATAGGATATAATATATTAAATTAAGATAAAATCGTAATAAAATCAACACTCCCTAGAAAAGACTGGTATAATTTTCAGAGAAACCATAAGGTGACTGATACACTATTGATTTTCCAAAATTGTGAGGTCACTCCAAGAGATGCTATAAATAAGTTAGTTATTTCAACTGATAAAAATGTTGCTTTTTCTGATACCAAAAATAAATTATGGACAAATTATGGACAAATGTCTTTAACAGCTAAGCTATTACTCCTTATACCCTACTGTCATGTCTGCCAAAACAAAGAAATTTGCTAGTTTTTTTAAGTGAGCAGGTTGAAAAAATTGTAATTCTTGGAAAGCCCTAAAAATCTCAGCTAAAAATAATACTTTTGAGATATTAGATGGGGACCTTTACCCAAAGATTTGTATGTTAAAAGTATAATATCCTAGATAGCAAAATATTAGCTGCTCAGCATATGATACAATTATTTATCAAACAAAAAAAACATTAGGGTTGTAAAAGTCCTCAAAAAAGATGCTCCAGAAAGTCCAGAAGAATGTTAAAAGCATCTCTTTCTGAACTGCTAAAGCAGCTGTTTCAGAATCATATTCATGTAGTTACTTCTGGCATTTTCTACCATTCTTTCTTGCAAATCCTCTCAAGCTCAGTAAAGTTGGATGATAACCATCATGAAAATGGTGGACAGCCATTTTCAGGTCTCTCCAGAGATGTTCAATAGAGTTCAAGTCAGGGCTCTGGCTGGGCCAATCCAGGCCATTCATAGAGTTGTCCCTAAATCACTCCTGGGTTGTCCTGGTTATGTGCTTAGGATCATTGTCATGTTGGAGAGTGAATCTTCGGCTCAGTCTGAGATCCTGAGCACTGTGGAACAAGTTCTCATTGTGGAAATCCTTGTACTTTGCTCCATTCAGTTTCCCTCAACTCTGATCAGTCTGCCAGTCCCTGCTGCTGAACATGATGCTGCCATAGCATGATGCTGCCACCACCATGCTTCACTGGTGGGATGATACTGGGCAGGTGATGAGCGGTGCCTGATTTCTTCCAAACACAACTTTTAGAATTTAGGGCAAATAGTTCAATCTTGGTTTTATTAGACCAGACAATCTTGTTCCTCACAGTCTAAGAGTCCTTCAGGTGCTTTTTTTGTAAACACGGGTTTCTGTAAGCGGGCTTTCATGTGTTTTGTACTGAAGAGAGGCTTCTGTCTAGCCACTCTTCTGTAAAGCCCAGATCGGTGGAGGACTGCAGTGATGGTTCTCCTCCTGGAACTCTGTTCCATCTCCACACAGGATCTCTGGAGCTTAGTCAGAGTGACCATTGGGTTCTTAGTCACTTCTCATACTAAGGTCCTTCTCCCCAACTGCTCAGTTTGACCAGGCAACACTCTTGGAAGAGTCCTGGTTGTGCCAAACTTCTTCCATTTGAGAATTATGGAGGCCATTGTGGAACCTTCAGTGCAGCAAAAACTTTATTGTAGCTTTCCCACATCTGTGCCTTGCAATAACCCTGTCTGTGAGCTCTGCAGGCAGTTCCTTTGACCTCATGACTTTTCTCTGCTACAGTATGCATTGCCAGCTGTGAGGCCTTCTGTAGAGGTGTGTACCTTTCCAAATCTTGTCCAATAAATTTAATTTACTACAGATGGACTCCAATCTAGGTATAGAAACATGTCAGCAACGCTCAAGAGAAATAGAAGGCACAGGAGCTAAACTTCAAGTGTAGTTGCAAAGAGTCTGAATACTTATGCCAATGTGATATTTCAGTTTTTTCTTTTTAATAAATTTCCAGACATTTCTAAAATTCTGTTTTCACTTTGTCGTTATGGGGTACTGAGTGTAGATTAATGAGGGGAAAAAACAAATTTCAACAACTGTAGAATCAGGCAGCAGCTTAACAAAATTGACAAAAGTAAAGAGGGTCTGAATACTTTCTGAATGCACCGTATAATCAAATCTTGGCTGTAATCAAATTTTAAGAGTTGGAACAATTTTCCAAAAGTAATCCAAGCCATATTTGACCATGAAAATGGCTATCAAGATTATTTTCAAGAAAGCATATATCAAATATTTTGTTATCCTATGTACAGTTCTTCTAATATGCATGCCTCCTTTAAGGCAATCCGGTTTCTAAAGCATTTTCCGGATGCTGATTGGACAATGTAGATTTATTGTAGCTTTCCCACATCTGCGCTTTGCAATAACTCAAAACTCAAAAGCTTAACAATTAAAGTTTACAATTGAAAGATTGCAAAATGTTCTTAAATATTGTGGGAGATAAAATACAGGCCTACTTTATATGTCAAAATAGTGTCAAAATACAGAGTAATAGTCCCCTAGCACCACCTTGTGGAAACAATGATCCCAAGTTCAAATACAACTATTAAAGGAATTCCCCAATTCTCAGAAGAGGTACACTATACCTCAAGAGGTATGAACAGGCTACCTTTTCTAAACTGATGGCAGCATTCAGCATTATGGGGTATGCCAAGGGTAAGAGTGAAATAGTAAAGTAGACAGGATCAGGACAAAGTCAAACAAACCACAAGTTAAAGATTTGTGGATAAACAAACATTCTTCAACTGGCAATTGACCTAACCTGTATTTCAGAAAGATCTGGAAGAAAGGTATTACTATCTTAGCAGACAGCATTCTTTTGCCATCACTGCCTAACAAATTCAAGCTGTCTGAACCAGTTACAATTTCTACGATACATCTTGTGTGCATGTTTTTATTAAATATATATATATATACTGTATATCCTTTTGTCATAATTTAAAAAATAAGTGAATACATTTAAAGCTATTTTTAACCTTCATATATAATCATAAATGTCAAGTACATGCAATCTGGGGTATTTTTACCTTTTTTAAATTCCTAATTCTTCCAAAACAGCCTATTTAAGCTAATGGTAAAGCATTGGATTAGAAGTTGAGGGAAATGAGTTCTAGTTTTGCCTTAGGATAGAATTTCTCTCAGTTCCAGACAGCAAATGGCAAACCACTTATAAAAATGTTGCTTAGAAAACTGTCCATAAAGTCACCAGGTGTCAATGAAGGCATACATACACAGATGAAAAAAGCACCCCTTTTAAATAGGTTGTTTCCTACTACCGTGTTTCTCCCAAAACACGTCCCACCTAGAAAAGAAGCCCTATCATTTTTCAGCGCATGCAATAAAATTAAGCCCCACCTACAAAATAACCCCTAATTAAGACCCCACCCATCCAGGTTGCAGGGGGTGGGGCGAGGCACACAGGTAAATATTAAGCTAGGGTGAGGATAAGGGAGTTGAAGCTGCCCTACTTATCAGGCCTCGCACACCCCGACACCTGCCTCATCTTCTTCTGTGTCCGCTTCTTCTGCGGGCGCTTGCTGCCAGTCGCATGCATCGCCCCGGCCTCCATTTAGCCTTCAGATGCTTTCTGGAAAGTCTCTCTGCAGATGATAATAGAGCTCTGGGGCAATGCATGCAGGTGGTGGCAAGCGAAGCTCTGTTTTCGGCTAAAGAGGGCTTTGCAGAAAGCATCTACAGCGGATAACAAAGCTTTGGATCGCCCCAAAACTCTAATCAGCCACAGAGAGACTTTCCATTTTGCCTTCAGATGCCTTCCCGGACGATTGGAGCCATCAAGTTCTTCGACCTCAGCAGCCACCTCTTCAAGCAGGTGCATGATTTTTATAACATTTTTATAAGTGGTTTGCCATTTGCTGGAGTTATCACTGGCCGTGGGGGGGGGAGATCTTATCCCCCACGGAAAGGGCTCGCAACTTGGGGGTCCTCCTGGATGTACGGCTGTCATTAGAAG
>JAEANM010002722.1:0-23849 GCA_017656035.1 Myanophis thanlyinensis | reverse complement strand
AAGAAGAAGAAGAATTAATTTTGTTATGGTCACTTTCTCCAGTAGATTGTCAAAATTAAAAAAAAACAAAGTAAAAACAATTATAAACAAGGAAGAAAACAGACACACTAAAATAAAAGCAGCCATAACAACAGAAAGACGACAAGGGCCCCACAAACAATTTAACCTCAGGGTCTGGGAACAGAGCCACGTCTTAAGAGCTTTCTGAACCCCAGGAGAGTGAGTGACTTTTTGATGCTTCCATGATTAAAAACTAAAAATTGCTCATATTTCAGAAAACGTCATGCCCATTATTTTTGAAACCTTAATCATAGTTTTTGATTGTGGGAGATACTTAAGCTATGGGCTTTCAGATTTCCATAAGGATAATTTAACACAAAATTAATTCTTACAGCATTTTCACCTTGAGCTTCGCTACCGTTTTCATAGCAGCATAGTGCCTCTGGGCCTCTCTTCTGTGCTGTAATTCCACAACAAGTGGTTCCCCAATAAGACAGCTAAACTATTTTCTCCCTAGCTCAGCTATGCAAAAATTTAAATAGCAAAACTTGAATTCCGCAAAGCTAAGGGCATGAACTATGGGTCAACCTTTCTCACTTCAGCTGTGAAGCTATTATAAATTATGGAGATTTTTCTAGGTGTACCATTTGTTATTATTCCTTGCTATAAACAAATATGGCAAAACAAAAAATGGAGGTAGAGGAAAGGGTCACCAGCCATGGTTGATTTCTAGTCAGCTATCAGGAGAAGAGATTGGTTCATTCCAAGCAATCTTACAACAGCTATGAGCAAGGAGACCACAAACAAGGAGTTGAGAATGTTTGGGAGGTGGTGATGTTGGCTGTGTATAAGTCCATTTCCATTAGTATGAATATTTAAACTTTCATTCTTTCTGATTGGACGGTTTGACCATTCTGTATAAAAATGAATGCCATTTTAAAAATTAGTAATTAATATTATTCAACTTATCTTAGCATGCAGCAAGATATGACCCACTTGTCTATGGAGATTCTCAGTCATCCAGGTCATGGTTGTCCCAAAGGAGCTTTTCCAAAATCCAGTTCCCTTTGGAAAAGCACCTTTGAGATATGAACCACTTTGTCTGGGCTCAGAAGCTGAATAGGATCAGACCTGATTGACACTTGAATGGGAAATCATTGGAGGATATCAGGGCTTTTGGCTGAAGTGGGAAACTGGAAAACACATTGAAAGAAAACGTCAAACTTCCTTCATAAACTTGTAAGAAAATTGCAAAATTGCATCCTTTATAATCAAGAATTAATTGCCACGGTACCTTCACTCTATAGAAATGCTAAGCCTGTGTTTTCTTCTTTTTGTGGACGTAGTGAAATCCCCATGAGGTTGTACTAGGAAGGAAGGAAAGAAGGGAGGGAGGGAGGGAGATCCTTTGTCCTTTGAGAGAATTCCTTGTGAGATTTTCAACATTATTTTCAGAAGTGACATAGTAGTTCCTTTTTCCTAGGGTTGAGAAAGTGTGTGACTGGCCCAAAATCATCCAGCTGGCTTTGTATCTAAGGCAGAGGTGAAATTCAATTTTTTTTACTACCGGTTCTGTGGGTGTGGCCACAGGATTAAACATCACCAAGCACAGAATTACCATTACCATTACAACTTCACCAAAGTTACAATGTAATAAGGAGAGAGGCTGTTTCTGTGAGCAAGGCAATAAAGATTAGTCTAGAAACAACTGTCTTATTTACAGAATTAACCCTGTAAAATTAATCTTTACAGGATTAACCCTGCAAATTGGGGGAAAAAAAAGGAGATTTCATCTAATAACTGGTTCTCTAAACTGCTTATAATTGTTACCACTGGTTCTATAGAACCAGTGTGAACCGGCTGAATTTCACCTCTGATCTAAGGCCAGATGTATGAGCATTCATACTCTCCAGTTTCTACTTGATGTCTGAACCACAATACCAAACTGGTTCTATCAAAAGTATTTTTTCTATATGTATAATGAGATATAAATTTATTGTTTTGTTTGATGGAATCTACTTTTAAAACATGGAAGGTTTGAATCATCATGTTAAGCAGTTTAATTACTTACTTTCAGCAGTAAATTAACATGATAATCAATTGAGGAATATGCAAAATGGATCCTACTTACATTTACTGCGCTTTATTCTTGAATATGTACTATAGGAGGAAACATTGCATGTGCATAGAGATCTAATTATCTGGGCAGGGAGCAGTAATTTGAAGCCCTGAGGGGTTGGTCACCTGGTAGGTTGAGGTTCACCACCCTTTCCCTAAATATTCAGGAATGTAGTTGCTTTTGAAAGGATTACTTTTTGAGGGTCTATGCAAAGTTTTTTTATTCATTTCCGCTTCTTCTCTTTTTGCTCCTTAGGTATATTTTAGCAACACCAGGGAATTTTCTGCAGTGAGTTATGGAAACCTATGGAATTATGAGGATGTTTTATTTTTGTAACTTTTAAAGTCTTTTGAATATCTGTACAATATTCATATATTTATGAGGGGCTTTTATTATCATTTTATTTATATGTATGTTTTCTAAACCTATAAAAAGTTGAATGTACTTAGTTGTGCCATTTTTATGGCAACTGTAGTACTATATGCTCTTCATTGCAGTTGATATATTAAATGTTCTGTCTCTCCATCTCTCAGTATACATAAAGTTGCCTTTAAAAGACCTAAAAGATTCTGTACAAAATCTATAAAATACTGAAGAAAAAACACACATCATTAAACCAGCTCAGTATATTTTCAACAAATTCTAAATTACTCATATTTGAAAGCTCTATCTTCCTATAATGAGCTAAGCTTCATTTCTTTGTGTTATAGTTCTAAATAATTTTCTTTCTCTAACTGGCAGCCAAATGAAAACTAAGCAGTATATGTATTACTGTTAGTTTGCTCCTTTTACTGGGGATATGTAAATATTTACTTCATTGGGAGAGTAAAAATTAACCATATGCCTACCACTGTGTATTCAAAGTATGGCTGAGCGTAGAACAGCAGAATAAGAAAAATAAAATGTGGGGGAGAACAATACCCCACCTCATAACTTGAAATATATGTTTCACAATCATGAACATCTGCCTCCTCTTCTACAGGAACACTGAGTAATCTGGATATATATTCCCAGAGTGAAATTTGGATAATTCAGATTAGAAGTAATTCTTGATGTTTTAAGGGGTCTCTGTCTTTATTACAAAAAAATAATTGCACAACCCCTCAACACAGCACACAGGAAAACAGAAGGTTATTTAGATAGCAAGCTCCTGGCAGATGTTCAAACAACTGGGATAGCTAAATTGGCTTGAATCAATAACTTCTACCAGCCTGGAAAGAAAACCTGTCATCCCCTTAACGCCTTCTGTACATTTTGATACACAATTCCACATTCATGTAAAAATATCAGTTTGCTCTGTGTGATATTTTTTTTATATTCATATATTTTTATATTCATATCTCAGGTATGACCTTATCAGAAACTTCATATTGGTTAATACTTTGTTTAACGTTTATTTGTATACATCTATAAATGTTTCTACCATAGAACTAATTGGTATAAGAATTACTGGTATAACTTCCTTATTTTAAACTACAGCCATGTAAGTAACTAGCTTTACTTAGTAATATAAAAGTGATCCATTTAAATGGATCTAATTCCATGTTTTGTCTCTATTTCCATGTTTTCCATGCATATGTATATTTTCTGAATGTATCTGAAGTTGGGCATCTAAATAT
The DNA here is from genome assembly GCA_017656035.1 of Myanophis thanlyinensis. Taxonomy (NCBI): domain Eukaryota; kingdom Metazoa; phylum Chordata; class Lepidosauria; order Squamata; family Homalopsidae; genus Myanophis; species Myanophis thanlyinensis. The sequence continues at coordinate 20,111 of JAEANM010002722.1, read as the reverse complement.
TATTATGTAGATTATTCCTAATCACTTACATTTGGGTCTTGATGTAGCCACAATTCTTTCTCTCAATTGTTCACATCCTGATGCCCTCCAAATATTTTGGGATATTGAAAAACTTGTTTGCTAGGAGTTCTGGGAACCAAAGTTCAAATACATAGAGGGTATCAGGTTACCAAAGTGATCTATAAGAACTGTCTGATTTATTTCAGAAGAAACAGATCATACTTACATTCAATTGTATACATTTATCCCATATCTCTGAATCAACAAAGCATCATTTATAAAAAGGAAATTGAATTCATCGGGGCACTACATTATCAGTAGAAAACACATAATACAGAGAAGAGCAAGAGAAGTCAGTCTTGCAACTGCCTCAGGCATAAGCATTTAGTGGATCAACCAATAGATGTCTGACATCTATTTTATACTGGAGATAAAGGAATTTCCAGAACAGCTAAAATGTATTTTACTAGACATGGAGCTTAATATCAAATTATGCTGTCAGCTCGTTTGTACACACTATACCTAATTGACCTAATATTATTTAATGTTACTATCTAGTCTTCTGAATCTGAAAATAGATATGAAGAAGGCAGTCCTTCTCTCGTGGCCCTTATATTCTTGCTCACAGAGATAGATCTCACTCTCATTATTGGCCATGAATAAGACTGTAAAAACTATTTTAATTAGATGGACCTTTGAAGTGTAGTAATGACATTGGGCTGGTTGGCATTTGGAGTGGTTTTGAAGATATTTTATTAGATGCTATGGTATTTCTTTTGGTGTGGTGGTAATCTGCCAAGGATCCTGGGATAAGCGCAGTATCCCTAATAAAGGTAAATAAATTAAATGTAAATAATGTACCTTTATGGAGGCAAGGGAGTACTAATGTGATGGACCATCATCTACCAAAGGCTGGAGGACCATGATTTAAATCTCTGAAATAGGGATGGACAAAATGCACCATTTCTGGAATGCCAAACCAACACTGGAATGAGCAGATCAACACAGCCGGGAAGGTGGGGTGGAACATTTTGTTATTTCCAGAGGATACCATTTCTGGAATGATATGTTTTGCACATTCCTCCTCTTGAGCCATTGAAGAGCTGTTATTCCCCAATTTACTAATCTCTAAATAGATCTGGATGTCTTCTATGCAGATCTAAATCTAAAAACAAGAGTTAAAGAAATTGTGACAGTTACCCTATATTTGATCTTTAGATACAATACAAATAATGTTAAGACCGTGCAAACGGTTATGCTTTTACTGTATATTTCATTATGGCAATGTAGGATTGTAATTTTCAAATGCAGTTGCCATCAATAGGTGGAACTCAACTTGAAAACATAAGTTTGTCTGTATCCATTTGGTTGACCATATATTTTAGATGACTTGGGTTCCATTGTTTCAAACAATAAAATATGGCAGGAATATCATACAATTTTAAATTATTCTTTAAGTGTTGAGTTATGAATTTTGTAAAAGTATCTAAAGTCACAAAGTCAAAAGTTAAGACAATATCACAAATCAGATACAACTTTATCTGGTCTGTAATTTTTAAAAGTCTGTGTGTGTCAGTATATGAAAAATACTAACATCTGCAACTGCCAATTAAAAGAAATTGTACTTGTTTGAGCGGTAGGAATTAGAATAAAGGAAATATATGGATTATGTCAATAGCCACTTAAGGGAAAATACACTACCCCCTCTCAAAGCTCTTAAATTTTGAAATAAATCTAAAATTTGATAAATCTATAGATCAAAGCAGTTATTTACTGATATTTGTTACTCATTTAAAATTCATTTGCACAACTGAAAGGTAAAGATAATTACTATGTCAAAAACACAATAAATTATATTTGAAACCTCAGCTGCAAGAGAAAACTCTATAAAACTAATCAGAAAATTGCTTTCATGTTTCAAACAAAATACATTTAAATCTGTACTGTGCAATTTCATGGTGAAATGTTAGGGGTTTTTTTATGAAAATGTACACTATAACAGTTGAGTATTATCAGTGTAATTATAGGTATATAGATATAGATAAAGCACTCCCTCTCAGTTTAGGTAAATTAAGAATAACGGAGAGCACAGATCCCGTTTAACTCAAGGATTTCATTCATGTTCAGTTCTTTAAAAATGAACACCAGTGGTCCTTGTGGATCAGAACTCTCTTGTTCCTTGCTTCCTTCAAGAATGGCATTGACTGTGTAATCCTTGATGCTCTCTGATCTCAGTTTGCTTGCAGATTTTTTGTTACCAGACTAGGTAAAATCATTGCTGCTTGTGATGTTACCTTGTCAGTAATGAAACATGCAAGCAAACAAGTTCCAAGGACTCAGTAGTTCAACCTTGAACGATATATATTATTTTATATTGGAATGAAAGTAACATTTGATTTGTTTGCAGCAAACTATAACCATATTAAATGGAGTCAGACTTGAAATAAGTTTGTGATACAAAAGACCAAAACAAAATACAACGCAGGAAGGCAATATGGAAACTTACTATCATAATGATTCATCAAGTCTATTCTACTTTTGCAGTCATACTACTTCCAAATAAAATGAAAACATGCAATATATAGAAGTACTTTAGGATCATGCAGGCATTCCTCTTAATGGGAGCCTTTACTCTTCCTGGTGAACCGCTTTGCAGAGTAGACAAGACAGACTGAAGGAAGGCCACAAGCAAGCTAATTAGTGAAATAGTGACCATGCCTCAGTTACCAGCTTTTTGGCAGCAATTGATAAATCCCATTCTATTCCAGCATCTGATTGCTTCCCCCTTAATCGACAAGTCCCTTTTCACTTCTGTACCTCTCACTTTCATCTTTACAGGAGGATCACTTTGGAGCATTATATTCACAAGACACAAGAAGTGTCTAACTTTGGCTTAAGTCATGTTAACCTGATCCCTAATTGGGCCTCAGCTTGAATTGCTGAAACAAAAACTCATAAATCAGCTAAAGCCTGGTAAAGCTCCAGGCAAGGAATTTATTATGCAATAATTTGGAACTGTGAACCCCAGGTCTTACTGCCTTGTTTACTTACATTAATCCACTGCACAAATTCCAGAGGACTGGGGCCTAGTCTTCACAGTGCCCATTCATAAAATGGTCACCAGACACCTGCCTACTATTTATATAGGCCTGTTAGCTTTTTAAGTAAGTTCCATGCCAGACACTTACCCCAAAAATTAGTTGACTGGATTGACCTAAAGATATTTTGGCAGATGGGAAAACAGGCTTCAAGGCTGGATATTCTGTTTATGGGCATGCCCTTTATCACATGGCCAAAAAAAGACACATCTAAAACACTCTCAATACTATTCACTGCATTTATCACTTATTTATTGTTTATCATATTTAGAAACATTTTAGGTCTGCATTCAATCTAGTTCCCAGGACAAGACTAAGGACTAAGTTTAAGAATATTATAACTGACAGATGGTTACTGTTTTTTATTCATAATCTGTATAAGAATTCTAGAATCAAAGTTTGTAAGAATATGTAAGGCTACTATAGTAATGAGGTTCCAAGCTACAGAGAAGTAAGGCAGGAATGTATTTTAGCATCCCTGTTTAATTTGTACATAAATCCCCTCATGGGATTAGAATGAATTAGAACATCATGCCAAAATATAGAAAGCATATTGCAACTTCATTGTATGCAGTTACTTCTATCACAAATGTTAATTGGACTTAATTTCTGAATGCTCTGGCCAATTACTGCTCTGAGGAAGAACCTGAAATCAACTATAATAAAACATAAGATCCTGATTATTACAGAGAAGCCTAAACTGCACATCTGGAGGCTAATGGCCAGAGTATTGAACAAGTGAAATCTTTTAAATATTTGGTCATGGTTTTTCAGAGTTTCACAAAATGCAGTGCACATCAAATTTATAGTTTATAAAATTATAAATTATAAATTTATAATTATAAATTAAATTTATAAAAATTCTAACAAACCAATGGCCATACAGTGAGAGTCATGGCTGAAGACTTCTGTTAATAGCTGAGTTGGAAACCCATGGTGAAGAACAAAGGACCAGCAATTTCTTTAGAAACAGAGAAGACAGGTGATTGCCCACAAAACTCTGAACAGCAGCTCCTAACAAGAGGATTGCAAATAGCAGTCTCCTATGAGATTGAGCAGCAGGAAATAAAGATGACTCTTAGCTGCAGTGAAGACTTTAAAAAGGACACTAAGTCAACTGCACTAATTTGAATCACTTTCAAAAATGATCTACTTAAGTATTTCATGGATATTAGAGACCTCAAAATGTGAATTTTAATACCTGGTTTTAGGTTCTTTCTTTGATACAGGGAATTTTCAACAGAGACTTAAGGGTTTAAAATAGTATATAATTGTACAAAAAAAGTGTTTAAATCAAATCAAATTCAATTCATCACATGCACAGTCATACATGGTTTAAGAAAGTTATAAATTGATTAAGAGACCAGAGAAATTTGGAAGATTTGTACTTTTGTTTTAAGATTTGAAAAATAAGTTTATAATTAAATAATATACTTGTGGAAAATGAGAGATATAGAATTAAATCCATATTAGGAACTGGGAGGACCAAAGGACTCCTTCTGACATTAGAGGGGACTAATGGACCAAGCAGAGAAAAATGGTGGGGGGAGGTGTATCTGTTTAAAAATGGGCACTTCTGTATAAATTTCAAGTTAGTTAAGGAGAAATTTAAAAATGGACTGAGATATTAACAATAACTTAGATATAATACATGTCCCAACAGTTAAACCTTAAGGAAGATTTTAAAAACTAAGTTTTATCTGACACAGGCATAATAGAACTTGAAAGTATGGCATACAATAAAGTTGAAAAGATTATTAAAATGGAAATACAAAAGAAAAAGTAAAAAGAGGACTTGGACAAGCAGCAGTTTTGACGAGAAATCTTGGATGATGTGTTTTTACTACTTTTACAAAATCCTTTCATAAAAGATTTTGATTCTAAAGAATCGTGTGGAATGCCAAAGGTTGATGGAAGACCAAATCTGGTGAAATGAATTAGAGGTCAAGATTTGAAGTGCAAAAGGCAGGAATATCAAGTTCTATTATTTGTTCAGGAATAAACTGTTCGTTATTTTTGGTAGCTTCTAGTGGACTTTTTGCTAAACCAGGACTGAAAATATAATGATCTCTGGATTGTGTGTAGATAAAAGTTAGATATAGGAAGAATAAATTTAAATTTTTAATTTTAAAACAGTGTAAAGAGTTATCTTACACTCAAGAATGAAGGTGGAAACCACTTTGTTATTGTCTGTTTCTGATCTTTTTTTGTTTTTAATCATTTTATTGTTGTATTTTTAAACTTCTTTTATCTTTTAGTTTAGTCTGTATTTATTTTTTACCATGTCTATTAAAAACTTCAAAAAAAAGTATGCATATCTACATATGCATATACTGTATGTAAAAACAGTGGCCACAATCCAACCTTACAACTTACTGTTGTAAGTCGAAGACTACCTTCCTGTACCCTTTATGAGAACTCAAGGACTTGTGTTACCTGGTAAGAGGCCCTGGAAATTCTGATTTTTATCTGCTATCAGTTCAGCATGATTCAGTTTCTTTTGACGTAGCTATATTTTGTTATACTGGCTGTAAAATTAGGTTGATTATATATAAAGAATCCACCATCTATTATAATATTTTGTTTTATTTTAGATGCTATTTTTAATGTGTCTTTTTTTCAAATTCTGGTCAGTGACCATCACAAAAATATTTATTCATCCCTTCAATACAAAACCTGTCCAATGATCTTTTCTTCCAGGGTGCCAGAAGAAGCCAAAGTGCAGAGGTAGAAGACAAGGGAAGAAACATCTCTTCCATCTCTGGCATCTCTAGATAGACTATTAAGCTGTTTGAAGGTCAGAATGTTGTATTATGCTGTATATTTAATAATAATGGTTAAATTAAAAAATTAACCATGTATGCAGGTTTAGAGAGAAAACAGCTCAGGAACAATATTTTTATGTGGTTGCCCCAGCTTAGGAAACAACTTCCCTCTAGGTTAATTTTACGTCAATCTGAATGTCAATCAAAGCAAAACTTTTCTGCAGAGCCTTCAGTGTTACTGCTTCTATGTAACTTGGAGCTGGACTTGTAAGTGATATCAAATAATGATATTAAATCAATAAGCAATAGGAGGATTAAGTAAAAGTGATATTACCAAATTGATGGTAAAGCCATGAACAGAATTACAATGAAGTTCATATCTTCATATTAGAAATCTTTGAATATGAGCATGTTTATTGCCAAACGATATTTTATTTTTAAATATTTTTACTTCCATTTCTTTATTATTTTGTATTGTTTAATTTTTGTTTACTGTTCAAAAAAGATAAGGAAAAAAAAGGCAACAGAAACATGAGGAAAAGAAATTCTAATTCATCCTAATTCTGAAATGAATCATTAATCTTGACGAGAAAATAATTTAATAATAAGTTTCTTTCCCATCAATCATGGCCAGTTCATAGACAGAAAACAAGCTCCAAGATTATTAATTTGGAGTTGTATTTGAAATTCAACATTGAACAGTGAACCTCTTCTCTAGTAGTAAATCTCAAATGTTTAGTACAAAATTACAAATAATCTTTCTAACATGATTTTAACACTCTTTAAGAGATTTCTAAATAAAACATCAATAGAAAATGCCTATGTGTTTCCCCAACTCATTTTATAACTGGTGTTCCAAGTCATTATCTGAAAGAATCTTGCTTGAATTAGTAATAAGTGGAATGGAAATATAATTTTCTGCTAACCTTTCAATACTTTAATTTCTATTTTGCACATATGCAGTACTGGAATCATGTGGAATCTGTCTTATACATTTGTATGGCAAAATATGAGATAAACGAAGAAATCAGGTTGATAGATCCTCACCTTTCCTAAATATTAATTTTTATTTGACTCTGCATATTAATATTAAATACTAAGCCATAAAATAGCTACTCTGAACCTCAGAAACCTGTAGATACTAGTTCCTTTTGCAAAGCCATTTTTGCTGTTCATTTTATAAGTACTTCTGAAATTGCTACACCCCACAATCTTGTTCAAGGTATCTGCATGAAGACAAGATTACAGTAAGTTCCAAGACATATTAATTACATGTATTTATAGAAATTTCTTTTAAATTTTGACAAAGTAAACATAATCATATTTTATTGGGTTGATATACTTCAGTAAATTATTTTAAAATATTCCACAATTCTACATTACTACGGATGTTACCCTGTGTAACAAATTACAGTGCCCAGAAATCTTCATCATCATCTTGCTTCAAAAAGAAGAAACTCACCTGAGTAAAATGAAAGAGTAATGAAGTCTCATGTAGCACAAGGTATCTGGAATGACAACAGCCATATTAGTTGTGGATTTTTTTAAAAAATGGGTTTTTTACACAAATCTACTTCAGAAAGTAACTGTAAACATATCGCGTTGATTTCTCATATGTGATAAGTTTTATGAGAAATCTTAATTGTTTGTAAACTGCTCAGGGTTATGATACATAAGACAGGCAGCTATTTTAGCATACCCGAAATAATTTTGAAAATTATATTATGCGGTCTTAAACTGTTAAGGTCCTTCAAATTTCAGTTTAAAAATAGCACCTTTCTGGATCAATTTATTTTTTGAAGCTTGTTTGCTTATAAATGGTATCAGGAATCATATCATCTCTAATAATATTAAGTAGCATATATAAGTATTGTTTGGCAATGACTAATAGACAGTGACAGTTTTATCTTCTATAAAATTGGCAGTCCCCACTACATTTTGTATTTAGTGAACACAAGCAATTATGTGGGAGATGGGAGCAAATGAAAATACATTTCCCATGACATAAATTACATAATTTTTGCACTTGTGCAGTGCATAGTCCTCGACTTTCAACAGTTCATTTAGTGACTGTTCAATGTTACATTACTAAAAAAGTGACTTATGACCATTTTTCACACTTACAACCATTGCAGCATCCCCATGATCAAAATTCAGATGCTTGGTAACTGGCTCACTTATAACAATTGCAGTGTCCCATGGTCATCTGATCCCCTTTTGCGACCTTTTGACAAGCAAACTTGATGGGGAATCCAGATTCACTTAACACCTGCAGTGATTCATTTAACAACTGTGGCAAGAAAGATCACAAAATGGGGCAAAACTCACATAACAAATGTCTCGCTTAGCAACAGAAATGTGGGCTCCATTATGGTCATTAGGAAAGGACTACCGGTAATATATTGCACAATTCATTTTGATCTTATTGGATGATACTGGTGATACAGTTGTATTGTTGAATTATGTGCTATCTTTGAAGCACTTTCACTTTTGTCTGTTGTGAGTATCCTACTGTTAAGGGCTGCCGGCTGAACGCATGTTCTAGGATTACAAGAGTACAGAACTTAGCAAAACAGGAAATGCTCAGTTTAAGTTAAGTTCTGGAAATGTAATTCTGGACAGTTTGACCAGAACTTTGCTTTTCTGAACCCAATTTGGAACTACTTTTAATGTTGCAACAATTTGATTTCCTAGCTAGGCAATGCAACCATCTTTGATCATTTTGTGGGCTTCAGATAATTTAAAAGTAAATATAAAATTTTGCTGTGTAAACTTGATCAATAGAATTCACAGGCAGCAAAATGAAAAAAAAAAAAAACCACAGCATTATGTTGCAACAATTATTTTATACATATCAAAGGAGTACACCATACAGCATGCCATTGCTTTATGACAAAAGCAGCAACTCCAACAGACACCTACGAACACAGCAAGTAGATATTTCAAATCATAGGTGTATACATCTGTTGGGTTATTAGGGTACATTCGCATGAACCATGTATATTCGCTCCTGCTTCAGTTACCTGATTTATACTAATTTCTCAGCATCATTTTTCTCCCCGCATTGAGCAGGAACATTTTCAATTTTTTTTTACTTCTTCTTGGGAATTAATAGGACTTCTATGTTATTGAGAATATTAATAATGCTGGATCATACTAATTTTGGAAATTCCCTCATATGAAATGTTATATCAGCCATTTCTTAATACCTTTTCTCGCTATTGTGCTAAAAGCTACCGGTGTGTGTGTGTGTGTGTGTGTGTGTTGGCTTTCATGCCTGAGATGGGACTAGAACTCCCTGCGTTCTAGTGATCGGCCCAAAATCACCCAGTTGGCTTTCAAGCCTGATGTGGCACTAGAACTCACGGTCTCCTGGTGATTCCACAGCTTTTGTGGCTTGGGTGGGACACGGTCTTCCATTTTCCAGCCAATTGCCTTCACCACTAGACTAGACTGCCTCTCTCCCCTCTTTGTGCAAAGTGGCCCTGGAGCCCAAGATGGGGGTTTGGAGCCACCCGGTTCCTCGTCTCTTGAAAGGCCCCTGCCGTGGGCCGCTGGGTCAGTTGGGCAAGTCTTAAGTGAGGCAGAACCCACTCCACCTGGGAGCCCCTGCCCTCCACCTCTTTCTGCCAGAAGCCTTAAAAGACGCATCGTGCATCGTCCTTCGGCTGGCTTTAAGGCTTTGCAACAGATCTAAGTGGAAGCTGTTACAGATTCTTTCTGAAGTTAAAAACTGCTTTGCTTCTCAGAGAGGAGGCAGTGTAGCTGGCAGGAGGGTTGGGAGTTAAGCAGACTTGCTGCCAAGGTTTGCAGTTCAAACAGACATAAAGCAGACAGACAGACAGACAGACTGGGCAGTGATGCATAAAAGGCCCAATTCTTTTCTCCAAGGGGAAGGTAGAAATTCCACCAGATTGTTTGTCAACAAACTCAACACAGCTTGCAGACTAGAATCAAGGTTTGCCGATTGTAGATCATTGCAGTTTCTACCAGGGAAGAATATTTGCCTCCAAACTGACAGCAAAGGGCAGACAAGAGAAAATCTTTTTTCTTTTCCTTTTTTTTTTTTAATGTTGAATAGCACAGAAATTGGTGCCAGTTTTGATGGGTGGCTAAATTCCTGCAAAGAACAGAAACCTGCAATTGTTCGTGTCATATTTTTCCCCCTGCCAAACAGCTTGGACTGTGACACGTTAATTTTTAAATCTGCCATCCCTGCGGGAACCCACAATCCTATACTTTCCCTCAATCAACAACAACACAGGCGGCTGGCTTCCTTTCTCACACTTGTGTATTTCTCGTGACCCGTTAAAAAAAAGTCACTTCTCACGTTTTGCTCACCATTATCTCGGAGAGCCTTTTGGTCACAATTCGGCTACACCAGTTCCAAGGCGCACACTTCAACACAAAGCTAATCCCCCCAGCCCTTACGCCCCCCCCCCCAGACAAATATGAAAACATAGCAGAATACTGTGAGAATACGGCCCCCCGTTCTGGTCACCATGCTATAAAACAGATGTTGAGACTCTGGAAAGAGGGCAGAGAAGAGCAACAAGGAGGATTAGGGGACTGGGAGATAAAACATATAAAGAACGGTTGCTGGAATTGGATATGTCTCGTTTAAGGAAAGGAAGGACTTGGGGAGACATGATAGCATCTTCCAATATTTGAGGGGCTGCCCCAAAGAAGAGGGGGTCAACCTATTCTCCAAAGCCCCAGAAAGGGCAGGAGAAGAAGCATCGGATGGAAACTAATCAAGGAGAGAAGCAACCTGGAATTAAAGAGGAATTTCCTGACAGTTAGAACAATCAACCAGTGGAACAGCTTGCCACCAGAAGTTGTGCGTGCTCCATCACTGGAGGCTTTTGAGAAAAGACTGGACAGTCCCTTGTCTGACATAGTATAGGTTCTCCTGCTTGAGCAGGGGGCTGGACTAGAAGTCCTCCAAGGTCCCTTCCAGCTCTGTTCTCTTATATTCAGACATTGTGGCTGCTCCACCACTGGAGGTTTTTAAGAAGAGACGGGTCAGCCAATTGTCTGAAATAATATAGGTTCTCCTGCTTGAGCAGGGGGCTCGACTAGAAGACCTCCAAGGTCCTTTGCAGCTCTGTTATTATTCTGTTATTCTGAGGGGCTGCCCCAAAGAAGAGGAGGGGGTCAAGCTATTCTCCAAAGCCCCTGAAGGCAGGAAAAGAAGCATCGGATGGAAAGTAACCAAGGAGAGAAGCAACCTGGAACGAAGGAGGAATTTCCTGACAGTCAGAAGAATTAATTCAGTGGGACAGAAGTTGTGGGTGTGCCATGACGGGAGGCTTTGAAGAAGAGACTGGAGAGCCACCTGTCTGAAATGGGATGGTGTCTCCTCTTTGAGCAGGGGGATGGACTAGAAGGCCTCCAAGGTCCCTCCCCACCCTCTTAGTCTGCTATCCTGTTAAACTGCCCATCTAGGCAGAAGCCAACCTCCCCACGTTTTAAAATGTCTCCAGGCACAACTTCTCCACTGCTGCAGCCGAGTTGTTTCCCACCTGTCTTTATATTTTCTTTATGATGATTTTTTTCCTCATTTGATCAATACTGGGAATCCAAGCCTTACGACCACAACTGAGCCCCAAATTTCTGTGGCTAAGCGAGACAGTGATTAAGTGGGTTTTGCCCCATTTTACGACCTTTCTAGCCACAGACGTTAAGCGAATCACTGCAGTAGTTAAGTTAGTCTCACGGTCTTTGCAGGTACACCCTGACTGAGGGGTACCCCAGTTCCATAAGTCAGTACCACGATGTTTATTCTGCCTTGGTCACTTTGCAAATCTTGGCACCTTCAACACAACCACCTGTTTGCTCCAACACAACAAAATTATCCAAGGAGAAAAAACAAGATTCGTCCCAGAAGGTGCTTCTCGGTTGGCACCTGGTGCAGGATTGGGGACAACCTAGTCCCGTGATGGCGAACCCAGAGCCATCTTGCTGGGCACACAAGCTGTTGGACAACTTATCTCCAGCTGAGCATGCAATTGCACATGCATGCATGCACAATTGCAGAGACCCAGCATCTGCTGTGCATGTGCGTGATTGCAGTAGGAAATCCAGCTGGTCTTTGGAGCTCTCCTGCATATGCCCACACGATTGCTCTTGTGTGCATGTGTGCCTGCACGCAGCACATGTACATTGCATGTGCAAAAGCTGCGTGCATGCGCAGATGGTGCAGTTGCACATGCAGCGCATGTGGAGGAGCCGCACACAAGTGCGGATGGCACATGCAAAGCACGTACTTTTCGGCACTCAGTAAGTAAAAGATTCGCCACCACTGGACTAGTCCCTTTAGTAGAAATCAGTCCAGCCTGGAGACTTCGGCTCCTTAAAAGGGGAAAGTCTTGTTTCCTTGGAGGAAGGAGACCCAAAAGGCACAGCAGATTGACTATCGAGACCATCTGCATTCAGCTCTGGTTGTCACGATGCAAAAAAAGACGCTAAGACCCCAGAAAGAGAGCAAAGATGATCAGGGAACTGGAGGCTAAACCTCATGAAGAATGTCCGTCCCAAAGGTGCACTTTTTTCAAGAGGCAACTGGGCTTTCTGGTTTTCCTTTGAAGATGTTTCTCTTCTGACCCAAGAAGCTTCTTCAGCTCTGACTGGATGGTGGGGAATGGAAAGGTTTATACTCCTTGCAGACAGCTTGGTCATTTGCATCCAGTTAGACTTGAAGAAGCTTCTTGGATGAGAAGCGAAATGTCTTCAAACTAAAAACAAAGGAAGTCCAGTTGCCTCTTGAAAAAGCCCCTTTGGGACAACCGTGACCTGGATGACGGACAATCTCTGGAGACAACATGAAGAATGTTGGCAGAAAGGGTTATTATGTCTGTCTATCCTAATGAAGAGGAGGACCACCCATCAGGGCTGACGGGACAGGAATCTCTTCCTATATTTGAGGGGCTGCCCCAAAGAAGAGGAGGCCAACCTATTCTCCAAAGCACCTCGGGGAAAGTTCAGAAATAACATAAGGAAAGTAATCCAGGAAAGGCCTCAATCCAGAACTAAGGAGGAATTTCCTGGCAGTGAGAAGAACTAACTAGTGTAAATGGCTTCCCTCCAGAAGTTGTTGGAGGTTTTCAAGAAGAGACTGGACAGCCACTTGTCTGGAATGCTATAGGGTCTCCTGCTTGAGCAAGGGGTTGGACTAGAAGACCTCCAAGGTCCCTTCCAGCCTTATGATTCTATATACTATCAAGGGAAGGATGTTCTCACCCTGAAGAGCTTTGAACATGACTGTTCGGCACATCAGCCAAAGCCAGAGAATGCGCAGAGTCTTGGAAAGGTCCATTGTGACCACTTCTCCCTGTAGCCCCTACAAAGCCAGGAGCCAATCTCCAAAAGGAAACCCAAAGCAAAGGACACCACAGATCTCCTTGGTGGTGGTGGGTGGCTGCCTGAATCTCACAGGGTTCAGTGTGCACCCCTTCAACTCCCAGAATTCCTCAGCCAGCAAAGCAACCTTGGCCCCTTTAAGACTCGTGGACTTCAACTCCCAGAATTCCTCAGCCAGCAAAGCAACCTTGGCCCCTTTAAGACTTGTGGACTTCAACTCCCAGAATTCCCCAGCCGGGAAAGCAACCTTGGCCCCTTTAAGACTGGTGGACTTCAACTCCCAGAATCCCTCAGCCGGCAAAGCAACCTTGGCCCCTTTAAAACTGGTGGACTTCAACTCCCAGAATTCCTCAGGCGGCAAAGCAACTTTGGCCCCTTTAAGACTGGTGGACTTCAACTCCCAGAATCCCTCAGGCGGCAAAGCAACCTTGGCCCCTTTAAGACTTGCGCACTTCAACTCCCAGAATCTCTCAGCCAGCAAAGCAACCTTGGCCGCTTTAAGACTGGTGGACTTCAACTCCCAGAATTCCCCAGCCAGGAAAGCAACCTTGGCTGCTTTAAGACTTAAGCGAAGCTGGCTGGGGAATTCTGGGAGTTGAAGTCCAAACCTCTTAAAGTCACCAAGATTGAGAAACACTGATCTAGGGTCTCCTGGTTGAGCAGGGGTTTGGACTAGAAGACCACCAAGGTCCCTTCCAACTCTGTTATTGTTGGAGAACATGGCTGGGCTTGTTGTCTATGGCGATTTTCAGCCATCCAGGTCACGGTTGTCCCAGAGGTCCTTTTTCAAGAGGCAACTGGGCTTCCTTTGTTTTTCCTCCAAGACCTTTTGCGTCTCATCCAAGAAGCGAGAAGAAGCAAGAGGTCTTCAAGGAAAAACAAAGGAAGTCCATTTGCTTCTTGAAAAAGGACCTCTGGGACATGCCTGGCCTTTGAAGAAGACGTTCCTGAGGTCTCCTGGGCTGCTGATGTCCTCCTCCTTCTATAGCAATGGATATGCAAACCTGGAGAAAACACCCCGTGGCACCTTCAAGGCCAAGGAGATTTATTGTGGCGTGGGCTCTCCTGGATGTTTCTTCTGATAAAAGTGGATTGCGATCAGCTTCTTCGGAAATCGGTGGGTTCATCTTTCAGGTGTCACCAGAATCTGGTTTTCCTGCTGCAAGAGACGTTGGCAGGAGCAGCTCCCTGCAAGCAGCCATCAGCCACTCGGCTATCTTGTCTTTATTATCTCGGAAGGAAAAGATGGGGGGGGGGAAGGGGAGGGTTTGGGGCCTGGGGGCAGGTTGGGAGGGGGGGGGGGCTTTTGTGAGGTTTTGACATTCGGAGTTGCAAAGTCAGGCGTCGTCGTTGCCAGCGTTGGGAAACGTAGCACATACAGCAGGAAATTCTATCTCTCCATCACCAATTACCAGACTCTCTACAGCACTTCTCAAACCGAACCAGGGAGGGGGGAAATTAAAAAAATAAAAATAAAAATTGGTTGGCAGACTGCAGAGTTGTGAGGCTCCACATACACACCTTCGCTGCAGCAATTAACATCCCTGGAAAGATTTATTTCCAGCTCGGGAAATAAGGGACAGAAGGAGAAGGCAGTTTGAATCAGAGCCTCTCCAACGGGCATCGCCCCTCCTCAGCCACTCCAGGACCTGCCCAAATGGGCAACGGAAGAAAACGTTGGGGGTCCCCCCCCCCAAAAAAAAGCCATTGTAATAAGAAAAGGGGGTTATTTTTTCAGCAAGGAGAAAGGGGTCAGGGAGAGCCCCTCCCACAACCCTTCTAATCAACTCTCCACTGACAGTGCCCCTGGGAATACGCAGAGTGCCAAGGGGGTCTCTTGACAATCTGAATAAGATGCCCCCCACCCCCAGTTTTGTTTCAAGGGGGATCTGCAGGGGGTGGGAGGGTGTTTGTGACTTTTAATTTTAGGGTATTTTATTTATCGGTCCAAATTCAAAGGCTGCTTCCAAGAAGGAAAGGAAAACGACATACAGAAATACTTGCGATTTTTTCCAGGATAAAGTAATCCTCCACATTCATTTAGTGACCGTTCACAGTTATAAAGGTACTTTAAAAAGTGACTTAGGACCGTTTTTCACACTTACAACAGCTGCAGCATCCCCATGGGGGATGACTTGCATTTATGACGGTTGCAGTGTTCCAGGGTCAGGTGATCCCCTTTTGTGACCTTTCTACAAGCGAAGTCAAGAGGGAAGCAAGATTCACTTTAACAACGGTGTTACTAACAGAACAGCTGCAACGATTCACTTAACAACTGTGGCAAGAAAAGTCGTAAAAATGGGGAAAAACTTAGTTGATAAATGTCTCACTTAGAAATATCAACGTTTTGCTCGATTGTGGTCGTAACTCGAGGGCTACCCCTACACGATTCACTTAACAACTGCAGTCATTCCATAATGAGAAAAGGTTAAAAACTTTGGCTGCGCCACCGTCTTGCTTAGCGACCAGAATTCTTGTTTCCAACCGGTCGTTAGTTGCTTCAGCTACTGACGGAGAGGCTGAAGGTGTTTTGGGGTAGGAAAGGAAAGCCGTGAGGGAGCCAGGCCCCTTCCCCATTTTGGCCTCTGTGTGGGGCTGGCCATAAATACGGACGGGAAAGAAAGTCACACACAACGACACAACCGCAGTGTGGGCTCCGATCTCCGTCACAACAAACAAGGCAGGGCAGAGCTCAGGCCGAGAAAATCTGAGGGAGGAGAATCGCCACCCAAATTGGGACACTGAAATTTAACAAAATTCATAGACAGGTCGTCCTCAACATACGACAGTTCGTTTAGTGACTGTTTGAAGTTAGAACAGCACAGAAAAAATGGCACTTAGGACCATGTTTCACAGTTAGGACCGTTGCAGGATCCCCATGGTCACACACACTTGCCAACTGGCTCATATTTATGACGGTCGAAGCGTGCCCGAGATCATGTGATCCCCTTTGGCGATCTTCCCTCCAGCAAAGTGTATTTGGAAGCCGAATTCCCTTAACCATCGTGTGACTCACTTAACAATGGCATTGATTCACTTAACAACTCTGGCAAGGAAGGTCGTAAAAACTCACTTAACAAATGTCTCACTTAGCAACATAAATTTTGGGTCTCCAACTTCGGCAACTTTAAGACTTGTGGACTTTATGGGGGTCTCCAAAACTTGGGGACTTTAAGGCTTGGGGACTCCTAACTCCCAGAATTCTGGGAGTTGAAATCCGCTGGCTGAGGAATTCTGGGAATTGAAGTCCAACCTTCAAACTGCCAAGGGTGGCCAGCTGGGGGATTCTGGGAGTTGAAGTCCGCCATCTTCAAGTTGAGAAACCTGGCTTGTAAGGATTGCTTTGGCTCCACTGGTGTTCAATAAACTTCCGTGGGAGGCGAGGCCGTGTGAATGTGCCAGTGCCCAGACAGGACTCTCTTTCCTTGCTCAAAATGTTGCTTTCCGGGGGTGGGGGGTGGGTGGGTGGGGGGGGACCAGAGGAGATCTCGCCTGCCAAAATCTCGGGGAAGCCATCCAGGGTTTTTCCTGGCACCCGCCAGTTGCCTTCTCCCCTTGCCAGCCAGCCTCTCCAACAGCCTGGATGGAAACTCATCACGGAGAGAGAAGGGAGCGAGGACTAAGGAGGAATTTCCTGACGGGGGACAATCTAGGAACTCAGCAGAGGAGGGGAGCTGCCCCCCATCCTTGGCAGAGCGGCTCTCCAGTCCCTCTGACCCAACCAAGAGTGGGGAAACCTTTGGCTGAGCTACAGATGCCTCCCCTCCCCCTCCCCAAACACCTTTCCCTTCCCTTGCCTTCCCATCCCTTCCCATTCTATTCCTCCCCATCCCATCCCATCCCATCTCATCCCATCCCTTGCCTTGCCTTCTCCTCCCTTCCCCTCCCTTCCCTTCCCTCCCTTCCCTTCCCTGCAGCGGTTTATTTTTAACAAAGAGATGCAGCAGAATAAAAGGAGAATAAGCTAAGAAGGGAGCTGTGAAACTCTCCTCCGAGACCAGCAACTCTTTAAAAGAGATGAATATGCACACACATCCACCAAACACTCGCCATTAAATAGAATTTCTGGGGCTGGGGGAAGGAACGGCTGCATAATCGCTGCGCCCTGCCTTGCCTTCCTCCTGGGCTTCACATTTCCGCTTTGCATCCTCTCCGCTCCTTTGCAGCCTGAATCTCCTCTGTCCCAAGGGAGACTTCAATCAGAAGAGAGCTGGAAGGGACCCTGGAGGTCTTCTAGTCCAACCCCCTGCTCAGGCAGGAAACCTTATATCACTTCAGACAAATGATTATACGGTCCCTTCTTCAAAACCTCCAGGGATGGAGCCCCCACAACTTCTGGAGGCAACTTCTGTTCCACTTTCTTAATCATCCTCACCTTCTGGAACTTTCTCCTGGATTCCAGGTTGCTTCTCTCCTGCATTAGTTTCCATCCATTGTCCCAAAGTTGCTTTTTTAATTTTTTTCCAAGAGGCAATTGGACTTTCTGGTTTTTCTTTGAAGACTTTTTGCTTCTCGTCCAAGAAACTTCTTCAGCTCTGACTGAATGGAGGGGAATGGAAGGATTTATATTAAAAAAAACAAAAAAACCACCTTTGGGACAATTGTGACCTTGGATGACAGAGAATCTCCATCGAGAGTTTCCATCCATTGCTTCTTCTCCTGCCTTCTGGTGCTTTGGAGAACAGCTTGACCCCCCTCCTCTCTGTGGCAGCAGCCCCTCCTCAAATGTTGGAAGACAGCTGTCACACACACACACACCCAAAAAAATCTTATTTTGACGACTGTCCCTACTCAAATCCTGCAACCGTTCTTTCTTACGTTTTAGCCTCCAGGCCCCTAATCCTCTTTCTTGCTCTTCTCTGCACTTTTTCCAGAGACTCAACAGCCTTTTTGGGGCAGACTTTTGTTTGGGGACAAAACAAGAAAGCTTTCCAACTGCACTCTGTGCATGCCCAGTAAATAATTTCCTTATCTGCCACCTACTCCAAAGGAAGCCAACATTAGTAGGGAGGCAGGGAGAGGGGTGGGGGGTGGGGGATAACCTGTCCCCTGCAAAGCAGACCCAGTTTTCAGAAATTAAAATGCACATCCGAGGGCTGACCGTCTCAAAATCTCTGACGGGAGGTTCCAAAGTGCATTTTAAACCCCCCCACGGAAGAGACGGGTTCTCTCCAGCCGTTCAAAGGCATTGAAGGCTGGGCAAGTATAGGTAGTCCTTGACTTATGACCAAAACATCTGTGGCTAAGAGAGACATTTGTTAAGCGAGTTGACCATCGTTTCATGATCTTTCTCTGCCACAGTTAAGTGGATTGCTAAAATTGTTAGGAACACGGTCATTAAGTGAATCTGGTTTTCCCCCTTGACTGTGCTTGTCAGAAGGTCACCAAAAAGGACCCTGGGATGCTGCAACCGTCATAAATATGACTCGGTCGCCGAGGGTCTGAATTCTGACCAAGGGGACGGTCGCAAGTGTTAAAAACCGGTCATACGTCACTTTTTCAGTGCCATTATAACCTCAGTCCCTAAATGAACTATTTTAAGTCGAGAATGACCTGCCATTTATTTTTAAATAACTCTTCAGTAGGTAATTCCTACGCTCCTTCCTAAGCTTTTTAGAAGCAAAAGTAGATATTTATTGCAATTTTCCTCCTCCGTCCACAATTCCCCCATTATCAGCTTCGCCTCACACTTTTGCTCCTGACAACCCCGAACAAAAGAAATTAACCAAGATCCATCCACCACCCAGGCACAAGACCACCTGGCCATCCAGGTACAAGCACCACCTAAATTCGCAGGGAATTATGTTCACACACCAGTGTGTATGCCACAAGCAGCTATTTTGCTCACAATCTCAAGTCTCCCAATCTGCCTGTTTAAAGACATCTGGATAACATCAGCCAAGCTGCCCACTCATCCATCCAGCACAGAAAAATCACCTTAAGACAACCATCATTTTTGATGTTTCCACAACAAGCCCCCACTTAACTCAGATAGTAGCCAAGCCTCCATATACTGAATACTGTCAACCTACTGTATTTCCCTGAAAATAAGCCCTGGCATGATTTTTTTTCTGGATGCTCGTAATATAAGACCTACCCAAAAAATAAGCCCCAGTTAAGATGGTCAGCCAGCCGGATGCATTTAGTGCCATATTTCCTTGAAAATAAGCCCTAATGAAAACAATTTTGCAACCAACAGGTGTTACAAACGTCCTCAGATAAAGCCACCTTCTCATGAAATCCCTCCAGGCAGCCCCTCTCCCCCCCTTGAGACCACCCCCTCAAAAGGAGACGTCCCCAGAGACACTTACGGAACTATAGAGGTACCCCTCTCCGTTCATGGCCACGTAGAGGCCGGCCTTCACACCTTGGATGGCCACCACACGAAGCCCCACTGGAATGAGGTTGAAGAGGGCTGGAAGAGAAGGAGGAAAAGATCAATGAGTCTGGGGCTGAAAACCAAGGAGACCCTCCCCACGTCCCAAGGCAGGAAGCATGGCTTCTCAGAAACCAACCCTTCATGGTGCATATGGCCAGGAGAAGGTTCTCAGGCAAACGAGAAGCAGCCAGAGTCATGAGGGTTCATTACTCATGAGTTGGAAGGGATCTTGGAAGTCTTGTAGTCCAACCAGCTGCTCAAGCAGAAGAGCATCCAAAGTAGGGATGTCCAACTTTGGCCACTCTTGTGGATTTCAACTCCCAGAATTCCTCGGACAAAATTTTGGGAACTGAAGTTCACTATTTTCAAGTATGCCGACTGGGGAATTCTGGGAGTTGAAGTTCACAAGACTTAACAGTAGCCAAGGTTGCTCTAAAGCAGTGTTTCTCAACCTTGGCGACTTTAAGATGTTTGGACTTCAACTCCCAGAATTCCCCAGCCAGCTTT
>JAEANM010002721.1:0-23852 GCA_017656035.1 Myanophis thanlyinensis | reverse complement strand
GTCTTCCAAATAAGGATCTGCTGGTGGGGGCAGGGGGCTAAGGCTGAATTTCTGTCTTAAGATTTCATTTTTCTGTTCCTCTTTTAGGGAAATATTCTGCCTTTTATTATTTTCATTTTTCTAGGAGTGGAGTGGATGTTAACTTCCAACATATGAAAAACAACTTCTGTGCCCGGTGGGAATCTATATCACTTTGCTACTCCGGAAAGTCACCTAAGGTTTTAATTCTAGTCAAACTTGGGCAAATGTATGACAAGCATGTGTAATTCTGT
Source organism: Myanophis thanlyinensis (assembly GCA_017656035.1). NCBI lineage: Eukaryota > Metazoa > Chordata > Lepidosauria > Squamata > Homalopsidae > Myanophis > Myanophis thanlyinensis. Next base: position 23,580 of record JAEANM010002721.1, on the reverse strand, counting down.
TTGTCTCCATGATAAAACCCCAAGCGGGCTTTCAAAGGGAGGCACATTTGATCTCATGACCTTACCTTGCTGAAAATAAATATAGCTAGTCCTCAATTTGCGACCACCACTGAGTCCAAAATTTCTGTCACTAAGTGAGACAGTTGTTAAGTGAGTTTTGCCACATTTTATTTTCTTTCTTGTCATACTTGTTTAAATGAATCGCTGCTGTTGTTAAGTTAGTAATACAGCGGTTAGGTGAATCTGGCTTCCCCATTGGCTTTGCTTGTCAGAAGGTCGCAAAGAAGGATCACATAACCCCAGGGACACTGCAACCATCAAAAATACCAACCAGTTGCCATATTCACATGAATTTGGGAATGTTGCAATGGCTGTGAGTGTGAAAAATGGCCCTATGTCACTTTTGATGGTGTCGTTGTAACTTTCAACAGTCACTAAGCAAATGGTTGGAAGTATTAGTAACTCAAAGCAGTGAACACGCCTAATATTCCATCTTCTTCCCATTTTCCTCACAACTGCAACCCTGTAAGGTAAGTTGGGCTGAGAGAGCATGATTGGTCCAAAGTTACGCTGCCAGGTTTCATGCCTGAGGTGGGATTAGAACTCACAGTCTCCTGGTTTCTAAACTGGTGCCTTAACTTCTAGACCAGGGGTGTCAAACAAGCCACCTGCAGGCCAGATCTGGCCCATGATAGGCCCAGAGTTGTCCCAAGGACCATCCTGGAGATGGCAAGGGACTGGCTGGTGCCACCCCAGCCCAACCTGGCCCCGCCCACCCAATTGGCCACAATGACCAGGCCACACCCACCCAGGCCCCCAAGGGCAAACAAAATCCTGACACAGCCCGTGATGGGATTGAGTTTGACACCCTTGCTCTGAGTCTAGATCAAACTGGTTTCTGCTGCATATGCCCCCATCCCATGAGGACACGTATGGACCAGAACATTTTGTCTTCTCTGAGGCCTTGCACAACATCCTGCCTTCCTCTCAGTATAATGGTACCATCCCCTTTTAAAATTTAAGAGGGAACCAAAAACAATCCTCTTTCAATGGTTTTAGAGTCTAATTTGTAGTTCTACTCTTGCAGCCGTGTGTTGCTGGCTAGATTTATTACCTTTTTATTATTTTGATTATGGCTTTGTGGTTTAAGGGTTTGTTTGTTTTTGTTTGCTCTCAGAGCTCTACGAATGGGGCAGTATTGAAATACTGTAAAACAAATAAATATATATACCTACTCCACATGCACTATTACAATGTTTCTTAAACATTGTTTTCTTCTCAGGAGCCCTTCCTACTTTTAAAAATTATGGAGGACCACAAAAAGAGGTTTTGTTTCTAAGGGTCACGTTTATTGAAATGTATCATATTAAAAAATAAAATCGATATTTCGCTTTTCACAATTGCTTGATACATTTTTAATATTATCTTATTTTTTTTCAATATAGGCTGGCAAATAATCTTGATTTTGAGAATTTCTGAGGGGTCTTGAGAACATCCAAGAGTTGTTGGACCCACACCCTAAGAAATGCTGCACTAATTCAGAGATGGAGCAACTATTAAAAAGACAACATTTTCCTAAGCTAATGAATTCATGAATTTGTTGTTGATTTTAAAGGCTTAATGTTATATAGGAGGAAAAAAGGGTCAATCGGTAATCACCTTTGCTCCCCAGGACACTTCTTTGTAAAGCAAAGTTCTTTCTTAAATGCTCCAAGCTTTCTTTTCCCAGATAATTACCTAGCAGAACAGTCACATGGGTGTTACTCATCTCTTGCTTCACACTCTTATGCTGGGTGAACTAGTTCTTAAGCCTGCCAGTGTGCGTGTTTTCTTTTCACTCTTCTTTTTCAAGAGGACTAAACGAGGTCAATCAGGCAAGGATTCCGACCTGGTTGTGCTGCTATTGCTTGGGAAGGACCCTGCCTTACAACCTCGCTATTTTGTCCCGCGAGATGGCTGATTGCTCCTGTGACAGAAGAAGGAAAATCTGGACTACCGAGGATCTATGTGAAAACGCAGAAAAAGTAGAAAAGTGAGTAATCTTGGGAGCACGGTAGCCTTTTGAATGTAACATCTGGAGCAGTTTTGCCTGGTTTTTGTTTTCATTTTCATTTTCATCATGCACACATTCCTGCCCTGGTCAAATGGTAGTAGGAACTGTTGATGCACCACCTCACTGAAGCTTTTGTGTGAAATGTGTAAATTATCTACAGCTTCCTATCGGAGCTTAGTTACTGCTGGTACTTAAGTCATTCATAATTGCTATGCAGTATTGGCTTATCACATAGGACTGTCTCTTTACTTCTTGATCTTCCTTTCATCAGGCTTGAGCAATATATTGGGAAGACTTTGCTTTGACTACAAAGTGAGGCTGGAAAGTTAGCTATTGAAGGAACTGCTAGATCCTTGCCTCTGCCCCTATTTTTATATAAACTTGTCCCTCTAAGGATATCCTTTTAAAAAAAAAAAAAAAAGGACACATACATACATAATTCGGTGACTGAGATATGTTTGAAAATAAAAAATCCTGGCAGGTAAACCTTTGATATGCTATCTGCTGAATAATTAAAAAAAAAAGAATTTTTACTTTGTATTTTTTCTATGTCAAGATTTCCCCCATGATTAGATATTTCAGGGGAAATCATGATGGGAACAGCATGCTATAATTTTTTATGAAGCTGATTTTTAATCTTCTCTATTCACTCCCTCCAACCCTTTTTTAAAAAAAGTTTTTTATTTTTTAAACAAACATATAAAAACATACATACACAAACAGACAAAACATAGAAACATATAAGCCTAAAAAACATCATCCGGTTCTATGCTTACAGTGTGTCAGTTGGTTACAAAAAAATTTTTTTGTGTGTGCCATTCTTTTACAGTCTTCACTTATAGTTGTATATAAGTTATTGTTTTATTTATTTATTTAATTTATTTTATTTATACATATTCATATCTCACCAATTTGTTGATATTGTTTTGACTAATCTATTGTTCCATCATTTTATACAAGATAGTTCTCAGTGTTTATAAAGTTCTATGTTCAACCAGTGGTTATATATTTTTGTATTTGCAATCTATGTCCTTGTATTAGTCTTATTTATAAAAAATTAACATGTTTCAATAACTACAGTATATCTTTTCATCTAACCATTGGTAAAATAAATCCCATATTCTATAAAAATTGTTTATCCTCTTGTTCTCTAATTTCAAATGACAATTTACTCATTTCTGCACAGTCCATAATTTTCTTTCTTATACAATCAGCAGCCAATATTTAAAAAAAATTAACCCAACCCCTGCATGGGCTCTGCCGTATCTGGATCCCCAAACTCAGTGACAAAACCCTGTCTATAGGACCTTACAAAAAGCCAGCAGGATCAGAATCAATCCATTCTCTGGAGGGATAATGTTCCAACTACAGAAATGATTGCCTTCCAGGGCTCTACCATGACAGGACCCCAAAGCATGCTTTTCTTGCCAGACCTAATGAGACAGGTGGGCATTATCAGGGAAAGCAAGTCCCTCAAATAATTCTACCCATTGAACCTGGATGCATATAGATAACCAGTGCAGCTCATGGAGCAGAGGTATAACATGCACTGATCAAGGAACACACATACCTGCTTGTGCTACTGCAGTCTGTACCAGCTGTAGCCTCCAGATGCTTTTCAAGGGCAACCCTATGTAAATCACATTCCAGTAGTCCATTCAGATGGTGACTAGGAATGAATGACCATGAGCAGGGACTTGTGGTCCAAGAACAGGCACACACACACACACACACACAGGGAAAGACAGAGAACTGAGCCCCAAGGAACCCTGCAAAGGAAGGGCAGAGAGCTGGTCTTCCCCACCATCAACACCAACTACAATCAGCCCAGGAAAAAGAAAGACAACCAGCCAACACAGTGCCACACATTGGCATTACAGAAGAATGCCATGTCTAATGTTATTGAAGGCCACTGAGAGGACAATGCACCACCCCTCCTGCATTTACCAGATTTTATCCACAAGCACAAGCAATGCTATTTTGGTCCCATAACCAAGCCTGAAACCTGACTGTAATGTATCTGGATAACCTGCTTTTCCCAGAATTCTCTGTGGATATATGACCACCTTCTCTACAACCTGCCCTAAAAAAATTAAGGTTGGAAACTGGATAAAAATTGTCCAGCAACAATGACTTTTTAAGAAGGGGGTGAATCACTGCCTCTAAGAGTCACCTGCAGAGGATCTCTTCAGACTCAAGTCCAACTTGGAACAAATCTGAAGGACTTTGCTTGACGTATGTGCAGTACATTCCTCACAATTTTGTCTTACATGTACTCATTTCACGGTGCTATCCATATTGTCTATTCCAAGAGCTTTTAAACAATTGGTAACAAATCTTGCATTTGTTAAAACTTTTTGTAAATACATTTTTCTTTATCAAGGCATGCTAACCGTCAGATTGATCTCGTTGTCAGTTCTGTATGACAGGTAACATTGACTTGTTTTTAAATATTTCATCACACAAAGATCTATTTCCCCTTTCACTGTCTATTATAAATAAGTTTTCCAGCATGGCTAGAGTTTAGTTTCTTTAAAAGGAATTTTGTTAGATTTCAGTTGCGAGCATATCCCATAAAATAGTCTGTTTTTAGTGGTCCCCACCCATGTGAAAAATAAAATGTTTCCAATCAGAAGTAAATAAAAAATGCATTTGCAATTTGCGCTTAGATATTTATTTTTAAAGGAGCACTTTCTCAGGCATCTATTCCATTGTAAATTAAATAATTTAACAGAACATCTGGCAGATTGTTTTCTTTCACTTTGAAATCCAGATTGGGTTTCATCAGGATATTTAATAGTATGATTTCTCAGATATCTGTTCCCTTGTAAATTAAATAAACGTCTGGATCTGTTCCTCAGAGTCCCAAATAAAGCATTGAAAGTTTAACATGCTGATCAAAAGCCCCTTCCAAGTTTTCTAGGCATACATCCACATATCTTAAATATAATTTTTGGAAATGCATTCATCTAGGTGCATTGCATGATGACAGAGAGTGTATGCAACTGGTCACGTGCATAGTTCAACTTTGTCCATTGTGATTTGTTATGTTAAATAACAGAGGATGGAATAGTTTAGCCTGGATTTTAAATTCCTCCTTGAAAGAGGGAGATGTGCCAGCCTTTTAAAAAGAAACAAATCATACTATTTAATGTGCTGATAAAACCCAATCTGGATCCCAAAGGGAAAAAGAAAACAATCTACCAGATGTTAATATTTTCTTAATTGTTAAGCAAGTGGCTGTAACCGAGACTCCAGGAAACCTTGAAGAAAATTCATTTTTTACAATCCATTTAACCTTAACACAACTTTTAAGGTAGATACAGGTAGTCCTTGACTTACAATCACAATTGAGCCCAAAATTACTGTTAAGTGAGACAGTTAAGTGTATTTTGTTCCATTTTATGACATTTCTTGTCACAGTTGTTAAGTGAATCACTGCCATTATAAGATAGTAACATGGTTGTTAAGCAAACCGGACTTCCCCATTGACTGCTTGTCAGAAGGTTGTAAAAGATTATCACATGATCCCAAGACACTGCAAAGGTCATAAATATGAGTCAGTTGCCAAATGTCTGATTTTTGATCACATGACCGTGGGGATGCTGCAATGGTCATAAGTGTAAAAAACAATCATACATCATTTTTTTAAGTGTCATTGTAACTTCTAATGGTCATAATAAACAGATGCAAGTCGAGAACTACTTGTACCGCCATAGTTATCTATATAAAGATCACTGCAATTTGGTTGTTTGCATTCAGGTTTATTCACTTAATTCTAATGGGCATCAAAATTTAAACTTAGTATGAAAGATACACAGAAAATTTAAAAATACAATAAACCCATCATCTGATACACAATTTCCAGGTAGATTTATTCCTAGTGCTGATATGATTATCATTTCTATGTGAGAAATGATAATCTTTTAGTTATGATTATATGAAAAGATGTTAGAATTAGTTTTTACTCTTGATGAAATATTTGAAAATATCTGGAGAAAGAAAAGTCGGGGCACTTGTTACCACCACCCCCAAAAAAGTGTGTGAAATTGACATATCAGCAAAGCAAGTACATTTCAGTCCTTCTATTAGAATGATACACACAAAAAGAAAGGTTGCTATACGTACAAGAGCATTCTAGGCTTATCACAACCCAGCAGATTGGTTGCTAGAACCAATGGATAGAAAAAATATATATAGAACAGTTACAAAAAGTCCTTCTATTTAAGGAAAAAACCTTTGGATCCAGTCAACATTTATTTTAAGCGTTATAATTTATTGCACTTTCTACATCATTTCCCAAAATGGTTCACCTTCAACAAAAAGTGAAACATCTTCATTCTGTTGAGAAGATAAGTTTTAAAAATGAAATCAGATGATTATTTTCAACTCACAAGGCCTCGCAAGTACCTGCAAACAGGTACTGCAGGTTTTTTGTTTTATTTTCTAGCTGCTTCTAGATGCTTTTCCTACTTTGCTTTTTAGAAGGCAATCTTTTGGCTGTATGTTTGCAAAATTCTATTCAAACCTATTTTTAATTATATTCATATTTTCAATAGATGAGAAATATGTAGCTCATATGTAGCTCAGAAATATGTAGGGGGTTGAATTGTGGAGTCCTTGGTGCTACGTCAGTTGGTTGTTTGCCTGCAGATGTTTCATTACCTGACTAGATAACATCAGCAGTGCTGGTGAGTGTGAGATTTGCTCCCTGTTTATATATAGTTGCTTGCCCTGCCAGTGTTGATTGTGAGTGTGGTTTCCTCCTTGGTATTTCCTTAGTAGATATTATTTCTGCTTGATTGTATCTCTGGTCTATATCCTGCTTATATGGATGTAGGTTGCTGGAGAGGATGTGTTCTGCTCTTTTCGTTTCTTTTTTGAATGGCGTGTAAATTTGGTTCATTTCTCTGTCTCTATTGATGACTGATTTGTCTAAATGCCAAACTTCCTAGCAAATACTCTAGCATTTTTGCATTCAGCATGGTCTAGGATGCTGTTTCCCAACTGAAACTATGATTGACTCTGTCCATGTGTTGTGAGAATAAGGAATTTTCATTGTGTCTTTTATTGCTAGTGGGTGTGGATGCACTTTGCTAGTCTTCTATTTGTCCTACATAGTGGCTTTTAGTATTCATACTGTATATTATAGATCCATGATGGCGAACCTATGGCACAGGTGCCACGCAGAGCCATCCTGCTCGGTACACAAGCTGTTGGCCAACTTACCTCCAGCTGTGCATGCACATGCGATTGCAGAGACCCAGCTGGTCTTTGGGCCTCTACTGTGCATGCACGCAATTAAAGCAGAAAATCTAGCTGATCTTTGAAGTTCTCCTGCACATGCACACGCAATTGCTCGTGTGCGTGAGTGCCTGTGCACAGCACACGTGCATTGAACGTGCAAAAGCCTCGTGCATGCACAGATAGTGCGGCACATGCAGCACATGTGCAGGAGCCGCATGCAAGTCCAGATGGCATTACTTTTCAGCACTCAGTAAGTAAAAGGTTCACCACCACTGTTATAGATGATACCTTTTTTCTTCTTCTTGGGCTACAGTAGGGGTGTCAAACTCAAGGCCCATGGGCCAGATTCCACAGGGTGTTATATCTGGCCTGCATGGCTGCCCTGGAAATAGTGAAGGACTGGCCCGTGGTGCCTCTGCCAGTGAAAACTGAGCATGACCATCACCACCCGGGCTTTGTTTTCACAGGCAGAGTGCTAGCAAAACAAACTAAAAGCAAAACAAAAGGAGAAATGTTTTGTATTTGAGCATCCAAGAAGGGACAGGAAAGAAGAAAGGGAAAGAGGAAAGACAATGAAAAAGAAGATGGGAAGAGAGCAAGGAAGGAAAAAGAGGGAAAGAGAGGAAGGAAGAAGAAAGGACAATGAAGATTGAAGGAAAAAGAAAAGGGAGGGAGGGAGGGTAGTCCTGCCTTAGCACTTGGCTACCAGCAGACGGCAAGGCTCCTCTGGAGGACAAGGGTTTGGCACTCTCCCTGGTCTCACCTTCCTCTGCTGAAGACAATGGATCCTCTCAGTGCCGCCCAGTCAACCACAAGTGCTCCGGACATGAGTGATATTGAGTTGGCCATACACACCCAGCTCCCCCCCAAGGTCAAACACAACTCTGATGCATCCTTCAATGAAATCAAGTTTGACATCCCTGGGCTAAAGGGTCTTTTGGTTTACTTAAATAGCTTTGGAAGCTTTAGTTGGTTTTTGTACTGTAGTGATGTGGTGGAGTAAAATGTAGTAGTCTGTTGGTTGTTTCTGAGATATTTTTGCTATATAGTTATTGTTATCCTTTCCATAGCTTATTTTGGGGTGTTATAGTAGGTTGAGCGATCAGGTACTTTTTGATAAAGTTGCAGGGATATCGTTGTGTTGGAAGATGTTATATATTAGCATTCTGGTATGTAAAATGTTGGTAGTCTGTTTCTTTTTTCTGGTGTTCCTACTGTAGTTGCTGCACCACTTGTATTCATCTGACTGTTGTTACATACATAGCTCCTCTGGTGGAAGGTTGAGTGGTTACTTTGGTAATGGAACACTTGGTTAGTATGGATTTTCAATAGAATTGAATTTCTAATGTGCCAAAATGTTCTGTTCAGATGAGGAATATGTATTTTCTTCTTCCCTCATGAATTTTATTCATTTGAAGATATTGTTTCATGTATCTTCTCTAGTTATTTTTTTATTATGATGGTGTTGTCTACGTAACAGATCCATATTTTTCTGTGAATGTGGAGGAGTGCCAGTTTCTACTCACTGCATAGTCTCTGCAACGAGTCCTGAGAGTGCTGATCCCTCGGGTGTTTCTCTGATTTATTGGTATATTTGCTCTTCAAACTGAAAATGGATAATGAGGCAGAGATTGACTCTAGGTATTTTGATATTAGTGCATTTGGCTAGGTTGTGCATGTTATCAATATGGCTACCATCTATTTTTTCACTAGTTCTAGATCTATGGATGTAAAGAGTGCTGTTAACATTGAATGAAACCCTAATTTTATCTTCTACTTTTAAGTCTTTATTTTCTGGAGGCACTGTAGTGAGCGATTGATAGAATATTTGCTCCCTATTATGAGATGTCTACACTTTTTTCCCCTTATTTTTTGTGGGTTCTCTGGCTATGTGGTATGTTGGGGTATAATACAAGTGGATGAAGAAATCGTCAGGCTTGTGTATGTTTAGTATACATAAAAGCATGGCAGGATGGGTCCACTGTTTTTCATCCATTGCTGTTCTTTTGTGATTTATATTTTAAAAGATTGTGATTCATATTTTAAAACAAACAGGTATGGTAAATTAAATTTACAACATACACATTTTAGAAATTACAGAGTACCACAGAACATATTTCTGCAGCAGTTAAAGCAGTAGCTGTTTCTTTTAACAGCAAGAAGCAGGTTCACACAAAATGCTCATATACATGACACCCAGGACAGATATGGGTGGAATGTTCTATTTGTTTGTAACTAGATTAATTTCAAATAGAAACACTGAGTCAAACTCTTTTAAGCTTCAAAAGTGGTGTAGTGTTGAAAGAGTTGAACTGGAACTGTGAAAGTAGACAGAGAGCTACCCACTGGATGGTGTTGGGTTAGTCAGTCTCTCAGTCCAACTTATCTCACAGGGTTAGAGTTGAAGAGATTTTTGGGAGAGGAATTGCTAAGCACAATGTTTGGAGGGCAGGTACCTAAGTCATAAATGAAATAAAAGCAATATTTCCCTAACCAGATGAGACCAGAGCAACAGGCCCTGCAGAGAATGCTGCAGGGTCGTTAAACTTTCCGCGAAACATCCCTTCATGTTTTTGTTTTTTTTAAAGCAAGCAGTTTCCTCTCTGGGAATGACCTACGGAGTGCCTACACCGGCCAAATGGGGGTGGGTGGGGGTGTTTGAGACCCTAGCAAATCGTTTTGCTATGAAAAGAAAGGGCGCCCCACAGCAAACGCGTCTCCGGCGAGCCCACTTTTAAATGGCGCGCCTTTTTCCGCGACCAGACGGAGAGCCGGCTCGTTATCCCTTTGCCGTAGGGTCTGGACCCGAGCAACGCCACGCAGCCAGCCCTCCGCTAGGCCTTCGCCGTATGTGGAAGCGGCTCTCCTTTCCCAAAGAGGTGGCGGAACGGGAAAGATGAGTCCCTCCCGCGACCCACGCCTCGCCTCCTTCCCTTCGACGCCGAGGGAAAAGTGAGCCGCGCGCGCGCCATCGATGGGTCCCATGTCGTTGGAGTGGGAGGGAGGCCGCGCGCGTCCCTTCCCCGTCCGGCAGCCCCTCGCGCCCTCCAGCCTATTGTTCTCCCGCCGCTTCTTTTCCCTCCACCCCCACTCGGAGGTGGGCGGGGTTTTCCCCGGCCTCCGACTGACACTTCGGGGGGGAGGGGGCGGGCCGCAGCCGAGCCGGCTGAAAACAGGAGGCTGGAGCCGGCTGCCCGGCGGGACAGAATCGGCGACGGCGTGGCTGCTGTTGCTGTTGTAGGCAGCAGCTTTGGGCCTTCTGTGCGGCGCTTCGGCTGCTTCGGCGCGGGCTGGCAAGCCAATGAGGGCCCGGACTCCGGCCCTCGCTGCCTCAGGAGCTGCCGGGAGCCCCCCGTGCCGACCGCCGGCCCGAATAAGGGCGGGTCGACTGGCCCTCCATGCGGCGGCTCCAGGAGAAGTTCAGGAGGTGAGGCTCATCGGGGGCGGAGGGGACTCCCGTTATGAGGCTCAAGGGTTGGCGGTGGTTCCCTCCTTCCTCTCTCTCCCCCCGTAGGAGGAAGGCATGTCCCCCCCCCCCCATGGGTGTGTTCGCCTTCCGATGCTTTAATCAGGGAGATTCCGCACCGTTCTCGTGGCCGGACCTTATTTTCTACCGTTCAGCCTGAGGGAATGGAGACCTCTTAAAATAAAACGGTCCTTATTTGAAAAAACCCAAACCCACGTGCCTTCTTTCATCCTCCCTTCTCCAGTTGGCCGCATTCCGTGGAGTTAACGACCGAAACGTGGGCTCTGCTATCTCTCTTCCCCCCCCCTCCCATCTCCGTTTCATGGCATGGCTTTGGGGAGATTTTAATTTGCTATTTTTCGGTTAGAGAGATGTGTGTGTGTGTGTGTGAAGGGTAGGGGGTGGGGAGAGTGAGAAGTTTAATTTGAGTTGGCACAATATACTCTGCTTGCGTGGGGAGGGTCAGTGAAAATGGATTCGGGGCGAGAGTCATTAATCGAGATTAATTAAAGCAGGACACGAGTGATGTGGATTGTGTATCTCTGTGTGTGTTGTGTATCTCATTCAGGCATAGGTGTAAACCGTTGCCTCTTTTTCTAGACTGGAAAGCTATCAAAAGGGCTGTGGTCGTGACCTGAAGCCAGGAGGCTTTTTTTTTTCTTTTACATGTGTTTATGGATTTAATCTCTAGCACTCAATTTTGAATGCCACGAAGGTGGTTTTTCTAAAGAAAATCGATGTGAGTAGTATATATCTGAGCACGGGTGGAATTTGGGAGATACTGATGGATTTGTAGCAGGAAGATGGGAAGATATATACATATATACATATACATACATATTTATATATTACTGGAGGATGAGCTCCATCAAGTGATGTAGAAAAAGGCATGTATAGTAATTGTAAAGCCATATTTGGGGCTGGTGAACTTTTCCAACTGATTATTTTTTTTCCAGGTGAGATTTATTTTGGCTTACAAGCATGTTTTTTTTTTAATCAGTAAGCTCGTTTTTTGCTTTTAATACTAGTCCTTTGTTGTATCTCAGTGGATGGGATATACAGGCTTTTTGCTTAGAGTTTGCAAAAGGACATAGTGACATTTTGTAGATGATAAAGTTAATTTGGTTTTTGAAGGTAAGTTCATAAAGAAATTACTTTGCTGTCAAAAACAAATGCACGAATGGGAATGTTCATTTGTGCATCCGATTTTGGAAGTGGTTTTGTGAAATACAGGGAAAAATTAAAAGTATATGCAGATTACTTTTGTTTTAATTCACTTAACAAGACATTAATTTAATCCAAGCTAATAGTCCATAGGCACATCTCCCATCACTTATTTTCTACATATTTTACCTCATTTTTCTTCCCTGCACCATCTTGAATTACCCATTTATATTCTCTGACATTCTTCCTGTAAATATAGCTACCGTATTTATTTGAGAAAAAATGTAAACGTTTCTGGCCTTAGTTTTCTCAGAAGGGCATCTGAAATTCAAATTCTTGGATTCCATTCCCTCCTTGTTCTTTTCTTCTGGTGCATCAATGCATTTTATGATTTCCTCTCTTCAATTAACTCCAAGTGAGAGAAGGGGGGTTATTTCTATAAGCCACCTAGAGTTACCATGAGCAGGCATATACATTTCCTTAATAAATAAAAAACTGAATCTGTACATTCTTTGAAACTGACAATTGAAACAGCTGAGGTTACAGGGACTATGAGCATTTGGTATTGCATATACTTGCTCTTGACAGTTTCTTAAATTTATACATATATTATCTCTGCTGCTTGAGAAAAATTGGATAGGCATCTGCTTATGTATGAGAGTACAATAGACATGATTACAGTGCTTTTCTTTCAGAAAGGAAATAGATCATAGTGAGATGAAGTTTTTCATCTAGTACCATAGTAGGTGAACGTTCATATATCCGGTGTTTATCTTGTTCATCTTACTTGAACTATATTTCTCTTTCATGTGTAGCATATTAGAAAGCTTTTTCATTTCCCTGTTTTTTATTTTTCAGAATCATCCATATAGTTATGGGACAGATTCATCAGTTTGAGGGGCAAAGGAAGGATTAAAATCAGTTTGGGAATAACATACTAAAGCAGGGATGTCAAACTGACAGCCCATGGGCTGGATGCGTTACACGTAGCCCACGCCCACCCCAGCTCCACAAAGGGAAAATACATGACAGCAACATGACGCCATGAGTTTGACACCCGTGCACTAAAGTAATACAGACAATATTGTGTGTTAATAGAATCTGCAAAAATGAGTCAAGTATGTGTTAGGTCAGAAACAATAATGCTAAAATAATAATACAAATGTTTGGTCTTGTTTTAAACCAATATATGATATAGCGCTCGAAGTCACATCTGTTGTATTCAGTTATTTTCTTGATGCTTGGAAAATGTATCAGATTTCCTCTTTAAAAATCTAAGGAATAATTAGAGCATGATGTGATAGAAACAAGAATGGTTTAATTTGAAGCATGACTAGACCTGCCTTTACATATGGTCCAACTCCACATGGCAACACATGCCTTCATTGTTCATATTGGATATGCTGAAGCGTTGGCTTTCTTCTTCCTCTTTTGTAATCATTTTTACTTTGAAAAAGATCTAAAACGTTTTTTTCTTTTTCACATATGAGTGAAGAACAGTTATTTGGGAGCAAGTTTTTACACAGTTAAAAATAGACAGCTAAAGACAAGAGATAATGAGAGTAGAACCATTGTAAATTTTGGGTCCATCCTTTAATTAAGGGAAACTCCTTAGGTCAAACTGTAGTAGGTAGCAGTATTTGCCAACCTTGGCTGATCTAGAAAACAAAGGAGATAATTTAGTATTTGGATGAGACCATCAGGGACTTGCAGAAGTGAGAGGTAAAAGGGGGAGGAATCCCTAAAAATGCTAGTGACAAACAGCTTTTGAATTACAGTATTGCCAAGACAACAATATAGGAGTGTTATGAAACCTATGAGAGTCAGTCTTGAAGAAGATTTTACCTTTAGTTTTCTTACATCAAAATGATCAAAACATTTCCAGGTAATTCAGCTCCATATTTTCAAATCAAAATGTTGGAACAATGTTTTTAATTGTGATATGAAGTTTCATCAACCTTATAATTTTGTACATACCAAGTGATTGTAACAATTGTTATTTTTTAATCTTATTTAATTTTGTAAATAAATATGAATGAGCCTGATTACAAAAGTCCCTTTTTTTAGAGTTCTGAATATCAAAGACCAATTACCAGTTTTCCAGTCCCTATCTCTTACCATTGAAGAGACTTACAGCTCAGTTAATTGTCTACATTGTTTCATACCAGCAAGACAGTGAGGTGAATTGTAACTTGCATTGCAAAAACTGGTATCTTAATTATCCCAAAATGTGCATTTGTTTGTGCCTTCTAATCAAACTTGACTCTTGGGGGCCACATTAAAAGCTGTGACCTAAAAGCCAGCAAGCTTTGAGTTGTAATTTTGATTTAGACACAGAAGCCAGCTGAATGACTATGGCAATGACCAGTCACTGTAAGTCAACTCTAGGAAGAAGACAATGGCAAACCACTTTCAACATTGTTGCCAAGAAAATTGTGTGGATTGTCTTTCAAGTTACCAATAAATATTAAGAGAACAAGACTAGAATATGATGTATGTTCTTTTTTATTCCTCTCAGATTTATCCTTTAAAATCTAAGCAGCATTGATCTGCATGTTTATCAGTTTAAGATTCATTTGAATCATTATTTTAAAATATCATTTCTTCTGCTAAGATAATTCAAGACTGTAGAATGAGATTTTAGTTATTTAAATAATCATACACAAGTTTGATCCAATTGGGCATCTTTAGTACAACATTGTAGAAGTGCCAGTAAGTGCATTTTTAAGCTTTCAAAAAGGATTAATTAAAATCCAGAAATTTCATAAATTGAAGATAACCCAATGCTAATAAGATTGCCTTTTAGACATAGCCTAAAGATAGCCTTCCTTAAAAAAAACTTTTATTAAACTCATTTTAGTACTTTCTCTCTCTTTCCCTCCCCCTCTCTCCCCCAAAAACAAAACTTGTCATAATTATAGATTTAAGGGCTGAACAGTTAGACATGTTGATTCACTGTGGCAGGAAACTGATGCAAGAGTTACAGGAAGTTACTTGAGAAGAATGACTCAGCATTAGGTAGTGTTTTCCCTTTAAGTAGGAGGGAACAGAATAATCCCCTTTAAGGGATGGTTATAAAAGGAAGCTGGTAGAGGGTGTTCTTTCCTTCCTGCTTTTCTTCCTGCGTCTGTTCCTGTGTTATTTGATTACTTGCTGATTGTTCCTTGTTTGATCGGTTTACAGAACAGACATTTTCTGTGCCTGAGTAAGGTATTTGCTACCACATGTATTGTATACTATTGTAGATAAACCACTGTATATAGACTCTGGGTGCTGTGTATTATTGCTCCTGGGTTATAGCATAAAGGCAGACACTCTATAGAAGCCTCTGGCAGCTCTAAATTCATTGCATACGCTCTGACAAAACTGCACTATAGCTACTGATAACTATGGATCCAGCAGCCTGTATTAAAAGGATTGTTTCAATCTAATTTTGTATAAGATTGCTCTTTAACGCTATTTTATATTAAGTGGTTACTACCATGTTTCCCTGAAAATAAGATCAAGTCTTAATGTTTTGCTCCAAAAGACGTATTAGGGCTTATTTTCTGGCTAAGGTTTATTTTCAGGGAAACATGGTATAAATAACCAAGTTACTTGCAAGCAAATACCTGGGGTTCCATGCATGTAAATTAAGCGATGGAACACTTTGTTCTATTCTGTAACAACGCAATATAGCTAAATTTTTGTGGCTTATTTTTAAGCCAGCTCTGCTTTTAAAGGAAGTATTCAAGACATGGTGTGCTTGGGGGGGAGAGGGAGAGGATGGGAATACCTTAACTCAAATAGGAAAAAATCCACATTCCTATTATAACTGTAAGGCACCAGCTTATCACCTGCAAGAATTTCTCTTTTTAAAGAACATGGATGTTATTTAACACTGTAAATTACTGTTTAATATATAATTACTACTGTAATGCTGTAAAACTCCCTGTAGTTTTCTTGACAATGTTTTTAGAAGTGGTGAAGAATTGTTTTCAGCCTAGGATAGTTTTGTATCTCATTTCTAACCTCATGCTTTAACTACTAAACCAGCCTAGCTGAAATTTCAGCGTCTTATCTGGGCATTTGCCAGGAGCCAAAAGTCTGAAAGCACCCCCACTCCAAAAAAGAAAAGAAGGGCAACCTAGAGATTTTCTGCCTATAGAAACTGGAGGCAGCTCGTTTCTCAAGATGTGAGGGAAAACAAGTTTCAATACAATATTTGAAAAAAAACTATATTAATATGTGGTTATTTGAATTCTTGAAATAGAGAAAATAAAGAGGATTACTATATTACTAAACTTTAAAACTAATTTGGAAAAGTACAATAAAATTGATGCATTCTCAGAATTCAATCTGTTAGAAATATTAGCAATTTGCATTTTAAATTATTTCCTAATTTTACATAAAATTGCTGGAGATATGTATCCCTGACAAGGAATTTTTAATTGCAAGTATATAATGAAATAGTAGTTGTGCTCGTACTGTCTGTATAATAAAGCAGAATCTTGCTTCTTTATGCATCCTACAATATATTATATTGGTCCAATACAGTTATTTAATAATATATAATATAACTGTTAATGGCTAGAAATAGGGATCTGCAAAACAGTTTTGAAGTATTTTAAGTTTGAAATGAGCTGTTCCAACATTTATTATCCGTATTGTAGGAGAGAATGTAGAATGAAAGAATTGCAGGTACAGACTAAGGTTAATAAAAGCATAAAAATTCATTTTTAATAGCAGGATTTAGTTTATTTCACTCTTAATGTGAAATCTTTGCCTGATATAGTAGTAGAAACATGGAAACATAGAAAACTAATGGCAGAAAAAGACCCAGTAGATCATTGAGACCTTTTGAGTGTTTTGTTATTTTTTGTTTTATTTTTAACTTACTGTTTTTAATTAATATGTTTTATTGTTTATTTATTAGAATATATACAAAGTGTATGTGATATTACAGATAGTTCCTCATTTAGCGACATTGGGATCAGCGGCTTGATTGTTAAGCAAAGTGATTGTTAGTGAAACCACAACTGTGCTAACTTCGGCTTTGCTTTACAAATGTGCGAAGGTTATAAATGTGAGAATTGGTTGTAAAGTCATTTTTTCATCACCATTGTAATTATGAACAGTTGCTATCTGATGTAGTTGCTAAATGAGGATTACCTATATTTTTCATCTTTTAGAAAAAAAGTAAAACCATTTTATGGGAAAGGTCATAAAGTGAATGATATAGAAAAAGCTTTAGAGGTAATTCAATGTAACAGATGCTGAGTTCTGATACAGCATGATTTATGACAGTTTGTTTTTTTTAAACAGCCTAAAAAGATAGCTTATGGAGGAGATTCACAACAGAAAATAGCAATAAAACAGATGGCTTAAGGAAGCTGATGTAGCTTGGTGCTGAAACATATTGCTAAAAAACATTGGGATAATTATAAAATCACTGGAGTGTGTGTAGGAAACTATACAGCCAAATTTCTATTGGCAAGCTCTGGATGAACTTTTTCCCTAAGAGTGCTAAATCCCTCCACACAACAGTGCCCAAGATTTATTTACATACTTCCTTCTGACTTTACCCTGGGAAAATGCCAGGAAAGAGAGCAGCATACTGGTTGTGTGCTATTGCTTCAATGTGCCATGCTTCAGGTTCCTTCTGGCAGTAATACCGTATTTTTCAGTCTATAAGACGCACTTTTCCTCCCCCTAAAAGTGGGTGAAAATTGCGGTGCATCTTATACACCAAAATACGTTCCATCCCCCCAGCCCCTTCAGAAGTCTCTGCTGGGTTCATTTTCACCAAGAAATAGACGAAAAATGGGCTGTTTTTTTGTGAAAATGAGCCCTGCAGAAGCTTCTGGAGCCCTGCAAAATGCCTCTGGGAGTTGGGAGGGAATATAAGATGTGTGGGGAGGTTGGGAGGCCAAAAAACAGGTGAAAAATGGGCCATTTTTAGTATCCCAGCCCCCCCCCCCCCAGGTATCTTGTATTCCCTCTTCCCAGCCCCCAGAGGCATTTTGCAGGGCTTCAGAAGCCTCCGCAGCACTCATTTTTGCCAAAAAATGGACGAAAAACAGGCCGGGTTTTGGCAAAAATGAGCCCTGCAGAGGCTTCCGGAGCCCTGCAAAATGCCTCTGGGGCTGAGGTGAGGGAATAGAAGATATGTGGCCCTTTTTCACCTGTTTTTTGGCCTCCCAACTCCCCCCACGCGTCTTATATTTCCTCTCCCCTGCCCTCAGAGGCAATAATCTTCATTCTTCTCTTTCACTCTTCTTATTTTCAGAATCACTCAGCCTTTAGCATTTAGCCTTCCAGCATTTCAAGTTTTGAGTATTTTCTATGTCATCAAATGCCTATTTTTAAAATATTTTTTTCCATTTTGATAAACTTGTAGATCTTACCTAAGCACTACTGTGAAGAGATGATGTCACATTTGTTCACATAATGATTGTAATTGTAAAGTTTGGTTAATTAGCTGTATATTTATCAAATTTCCAAGATTTGTGGTAGGAGTATAATATATAAACTGTAGACAGCATAATAGTTTGAATAAGAAGAAAATGGACATGGAGTACAAGCTTCTGTTTAGATAATTACACACATCAGTTTTGAATGCATTTTCTTTTATAACATTAGTTAATTTTGCCAAGGTTTAATAGACATACCACCCATCCTTTCCAAATACATTTTTTTTCTTATTTTCATCTTCCAAAATCTAGGTGCGTCTTAACTCCGGTGCGTCTTATACACCGAAAAATACAGTATATTCTACTTCACCAGTCCTAAAATGAAAGGGAAGATGCTGAGTATACACTCGGGGGATATTCCAAAGAAACACTTAGGACACCCAAGCAGATTTACTCCAGTTACCCCCCACCCACATACACTCTCTTCCCATGAGTTTCTTCACAGTTTCTGGGTCATGCAAATATTGGACAAATATTGATGTTCCTTCCAGTTTTTAATTGGAAAAGTCTGCTTTATGTATCGTGCACAGTTGCTGATATTTTCCATATTCATCTCTCTCTCTCTCTGTAAACTTCAGTTGTTGGTTACTAGTTCCTTATATTTGCTGCAGGCTGATGCCATGCTAAGCAGAATTATTGAAATTATTTGGAGTTATGGTTGGTAAACAAAGCCCTAAGCCTTTCTCCCCATTTGAAACTTGTAGATTGACAAGTAGAGTGGGCTATAAAT
Source organism: Myanophis thanlyinensis (assembly GCA_017656035.1). Taxonomy (NCBI): domain Eukaryota; kingdom Metazoa; phylum Chordata; class Lepidosauria; order Squamata; family Homalopsidae; genus Myanophis; species Myanophis thanlyinensis. Next base: position 4,468 of record JAEANM010002721.1, on the reverse strand, counting down.
AGGACTAGTATTTTTTTTTTAACAGTAGAGTAAATGGGGGAGAGATGCTTATGGATTACAGTATTATGCTCTTAAGTAATGAATAATCTTTCAAAATAATATGTAAGGCATTTTAAAAGATACATAGGAATCAAAGAACTAGGAATTATCAGCCTCTGATTCTCTGCCTCCAATAAGAAGCCATCTTTGGAATTTAATGTATTTTCTATGTGCAGAAGAAGTTCATTCATGCAAGGAACAGTCTGAATTCCAGCCTGTTATATATCAAAGCTGTAAGCTGTGCAAAGTGAGTATGAAAATTACAAATCAAGAATCCACACATATAAGGAAAATTAATGATATAAAACAGAACAGAAACTATTCAGCAAAGCTATATATTGTACTTGTTTTCAAAAGTATGGCACACATGAACAATGTTACATAAGCTCTTAAATGGCTTTATCAATTCAATGTAATAGGTTTTGTGTGAACACCATTTTCGCTATTCTGTATGTTCCTCGTTGTTTTTTATGATTAATCCACACATCCCCCTGACTGCAGAATGAATGTCCAAGTAGAGTAACTCCTTTTTTGTGCCATGTCCTCCTGATGCTAAGCCCACAGTGAGACACCTTAAATTCATTTTTAGCTGCTTCACTTTTAAACAGTGTTTTCCCTCTTCTTTCAACATAATTTTTGCCATAGTTACAATGTATAATAATGTGGATGCTGGTGGGCGCTGGATGATGAATGGGATCTATCTAGCTCTAGTTCACCATTTAGGAATGCTGTGGCATAGTGCCTCCCTTCTTATTACTGCCTGGAGGGACTGGGGAACTGGGGAGAGATAGGCAGGGGACTGCAGCATCCCTGTGATCAGTCAAGGGTCCATGGAAATGCTGCAGTAGTTGTAACTTCAGGTCCACCATATTATCAAACAGTTACTAAGCAACCAGTCATTAAGAGATCTGTACTGTAGCAGTATATACTGTAGAGTGACAATTGATATAGCAGTTTTTTGGCTAGCAAACGTCTATGATGGCTTAAGATGTCAGTATTTTAAGGCGGCTGTGCTAGTTATGTGCAGATTGCCTATGAACGTAGACTTTGTGCAGACGAATATAATGAAACATAGGACTCATTTATACAAAATACAGTAAGTTTAAAAAAGCACAATGTTTATATAAATGTATTAGAAATAAATATATACAGTTGATATTTAAGTCTATAGACCCCTGTTAAAATGCCAAGTTTTTGAGATGTAAAAAAAATCAGACCAAGATAAAATCACAGAAGAATTTTTTCCACTTTTAATATAACATATAAACTGTACAATTTAATTAAAAAATAAAATGAAATCTTTTGGGAGAAAAGTAACGATAAAATGTACATTAATGTGGTTGCATAAATGTGCTTATCCCCTTACAAATAGGGATGTGGCTTTGTTCAGAATTTGGTTAAATTCTGAACAAAACCACATCCCTACTTATAAAGGGAGGTGCACATTTATGCAAACACATTATTGTACATTTTTGTTACTTTTCTCGCCTCCAAACTAATATTAAAAAGTAGTCAGTGCACACCTGCAATTAATTAAAGTGACTCCAATTGAGCCCATGTAATGGTCAACTGTTTTAATAGGATTTTTCTGACATTTCCTCAGTTGCCTCTTACAGCAAAAAACATGGTCTGCAAATAGCTTACAGAGCATCATTGTTGGAAGGTGCCAATCAGGAGAAGGATACATAATTTCCAAAACATTGGATATGCCATGGAACACTGAAGACAGTCATCCATAAGTGGAAAAAATATAGTATAGCAGTGACATTGGCAAGAACTGGATATCACTCCAAAATTGATGAAAAACAAGACGAAAACTCATCTGAGAGGTTGCCAAAAGGCTTACAGCAACATTAAAGGACCTGCAGGAATTTCTAGCAAGTATTGGTTGGATACTACATATGACAACAGTCTCTCATGTTCTTCATATATCTGGGCTGTGGAGTAGGATGACAAGATGGAAGTCTTTTCTTACAAAGAAAAACAAGCTCATATATATTTCCAAACTATATCAAGAGCATGTAGGAAAATGTATTAATGTGGTCTAATGAGACCAAAGGCTGAAAATTTTGGCCATAATTCCAAAAAGTATGTCTGGCGCAAAAACAACACTGCATTACCGAAAATATACCATATTCACAGTGAAATGTGGTGCAGCATCATGCTTTGGGGCTGCTTTTCTTTAGCTGGAACTGGGGCTTTAGTCAAGGTGGAGGGAATTATGAACAATTCCAAATATCAGTCTGTTTTGGGACAAAACCTTCAGGCCTCTGCTAAAATGCTGAAAATGAGGAAATTCATCTTTCAACTACCCAAAGCATATCTCCAAATCAACAATAGAATGACTTCACCAAAAAAATATCAAAATTTTGGAATCTGGACTTGAATCTAATTGGGGTGATAGTGCATAGGGAATATTATTATTATTATTATTATTATTATTATTATTAATTGCATTTCTATACCGCCTCCCTCCCGAAGGACTCAAGGCAGTGTACAGCCCAATAAAAACAGAGATATACAATTAAAACCAGATTTAAAATTACAAATAGAAATGGCCAATCCGTTAAAACCCAAAGTAAAACAGTTAAAATTACAAATTAATTAAAAATTTAAAACTAGTTTAAATAAATTTAAAACCCGGTTAAGTACTAGTACCCTCCCAATCTGATAGAAGTGAAAGATCTTGGTCTGATTTTTTTACATCTCAAAAATTTGGCATTTTGACAGGGGCGTAGACTTTTTGTATCCACTGAACATACTTGTATTAGGTAAGTATATACAGAATTGAAATGTTATTGTCCTAACTATATTTTTTTCTTTTTATTACCTTTTAAAAGCAATTAAGCTTTTTATTTTGATAGTGTATATATTTCTGTCATGATTATCTTTGTATTTTTTTGTTTTTCTGTTATTACTTTAAAAGCAATATCGATTTTAAAGGGTGGCTATGCTCCTAGATTAAACGTTTGTGAGTATAGAACGTATGTGTGGAATAAAAAGAAAGTATGTACCATACAATTTTTTTTATATTTTGAAGAGAAAAGCAATATTTCCAACTTGAAGGCAGAACTATTATGCAGTATTTAAAACAGATTTATGAATTGTCTAACTTACTAAAATTAAATGTTTAGTAATTTAAGAGTTAAATGGCTTTGAACACAATTGGAGTTAAAATATCTCTGTATCAGATAGTCTGCAGAAGACATATAGTCCCAAAGTATCACTTTTATTATCATCTAGCACTCTGAGAGTGTATTGCTGATTTGGTACTAAATGGCCACATTTCAGTGATATGATTTGGGGAATCATTACTTTGGGGAAGATAGCAATTTTATAAAGGGTAAGGAGAACAGCTGGAAACAAAATGAGATTTTTGTGATTGAACTAATCTGCTTGACACTCGGATAATAATTCAGCTGAAATTTGAAAGACTTGATTTATATGTTCAGAATCTGTAATTTTTAATTTCAAGTTCCAAACAGATTTGACTACTATAGTACTTTATTGAAATTTTATGAAGACAGAATGAAAGTTGTGATTATTTCTCTTAATACAAGCTTAATCCCATGCTATTTTGAAAACGAGTCAGGAAACATTTTATAGTGTTATAATGATATATGTTTTAGAGTTTGAGTTATTATTGAAATGAAATTCAGTGTGCACATTAAGGGTTAGTGATAACTTCATCAAAATGCTCTATTTTAAAATTTGGAGCTATATGTTATAACATTTTTGTAAACGTTTTGGTTCTTTTTTACAAGATACTCTCTAGTTGAAGCTCTGAATCAGTTAATTGGAAGAAAGCACTGATAAGCAGTTTATTCCAATTGATAAATGAATATATAAAACCCTAATGTAGATTTTTTAATTGTAAGATTTAGAGATGAGTTTTTAAATGAGTTTTGTTGATTTTTTTAAAAAAAGCATGTATATATAGCCAGAATCTAGAAAGTGGAATACTCAAAGAAGTTGCTTAGGTTTATTTATCATAATTTCAAAAAATATTGCTGCCTTTTCTACTATCTTTGTTTTGGGGTGTAGGTGCATATTGCCATGGATTTCTTTCCCCAAAATAATGTTGCAGTAAAACATATACTATGCATTGATGCATTTATAGTTGTTCAGTGTTACTTTTAAATTCTAAATTTTTTGTTGTGCCAAGTCTGGATAAAAGCACTTTTAATGAAATTCTAATTTTTCATTGTAAGTGTATTTATTTAATGTTCAATATCAAAAACATTTCAATTCAATTCAACCTTTATTGTCAACGCACAACATATGTGCAGTGAAATTGAATGTGCCTCCATCATTGCAATCACACAAAGCACAAAAATACATTCAAACACAGAATACATCTCCAGACTTATAAACAAATCCCTAACCCCAGGAAATACTGGGGCTAGGTACATATTTCCACATACATACA